>JAEIFU010000500.1:0-125546 GCA_018904235.1 Lordiphosa stackelbergi
TTATTCGTAAGCCCCGGTTCAAACTCAACTTAGGTTCGGTAACTTTCGAACTGGCTCCGTGAACCCGATCCCATAAAAGTTTTCGGAAGCTGGTTAGGAGGATTGCAGCCCTAATTAAAACATGGAATTAATGGGTCATCTGCCATGCCTTGGAATCTAATGTTTTCTTTAAGTTTCAGCTATACAAAATAAATGTTTTTGCGCTTAAAATCGAAGCAGAACCGATCTTTTAGTTTTTCAAGAACTCCGGATCGGAGATCTGATATTCTTGGGACTAAGAACGTTTTATACGTAAGATTTTCGTTCTTTTAATCGTTTTTGCTTTAAAACTAAATCCAGATACAATTTGACCGAGACAATCTTTTCGTCTTTTGCAAAACCAAAGTTTTCCTTGCGGTAGTTCGTATTTTGTATCGTAAATTTCTATCCCTTTAGACAACATGAAATAAGGCCATAAATTGGGTAGGGTGTTATTTTATAATGAAATAATACCTCCATTTGAAGTATGAAATAAGGCTTCAATGGCCGATGAAATAAGGCCTCAAAAAAATTAAATAAGGCCCCAAATTCGGGTGTTATTTCATATAAAATAATTCCCCCAAAGTCACAAATAAAATAACACTCCAATTTTTCTAAGGTAATGCAAAACTATCTATAACACTAAGAAATAATGAAAATTTTATAACAAAAAAAAAAAAAAAAAAGAGCGTTGCAGTCAAATGGCCCGACTCCGAAATACCATGTACAGTGAGACCACTAGGACGTAACTTTAAAATTGTGGCTGTGACAGTTTTGTGCGTTTTTAAGGGGAGGGGAAATTTGGCAATCTGAATCAAACTTGATCTGGGTACGGTACACACTAGAGACCTGCACGATTGGTTGGGAATCGACTGCGATTACGAAAAATAATCGTTGTGTGAGTAAAATGATTATATTTTTATCTGTGTTACTTTTGGCTCGATGCCGAGTAATAATCATGGCATCATTACGAGTATAATCACCAGCTTACTATATTTGGTTGGAAAGCAAAATAAATTTAGGGATGGATAGTAATTTTCGACTATACCGAAGAAGTTGCAATCGCCGTTGATTTTCGCATAGCGATAGCCGCGCATGTTGGCACTCACACATAGAACAAATAATGTATATTTCAGTGAACTCTTTAAACATAGCCCCTGGGCGGCAAACACCCTTAGCAGTACACATCAGTCCTTGCCGAAGTCATGCACCACTGAGTGTAACATGAAGACAGTCACATTTCCTCTATTCTTGGGGAGCCCTGGTATATTCCAACAGCAACTTTGTATGTTCTCTCTCTTCTCTTTCTCTCATCTACCTCTTGCAAAATGGAACGCAACAACAAATATGTATGAAGTGTGGTCTGCTTGTGATTGTGTTGTTGGCGACGAATGGTTTAGTGTCCCGACTAGATGACAGCTTTAGTTTTATTTTAAATATTCATTTTTGTTCATAATTTAACAAATTTCAGAAATTAAATGATTATTTTTGATTATAACGATTACGATGCCTACGATGCGACGATGCCTACGATGCCCATTTGACAGCTAGCTAATCGGATAATTTTTACTCCTTTCTCGGCGATGCCAAACATGTTACATTTTATTTACTCGTGCAGGACTCTACTACACACCTACAACCAGCGCGCCAATTTGTGTCTATTTCTTATAGTCTGAGATCGATGCTGGCATTTAAATCGAATCTGGCTGTAGATGCCCTAATCAGAATATATAGGCGTACGCATTTAAATTTAAAAAAATTAAAACAAAGCGGATTTTGATTTTACACAATGACTTAACTATAGCTCTTCAATAGCCCTACAATTGGTGCAAAGATTGATTTTGGAAAAGTTTTTGTGGTGCATTGATGTCTCCTTAAAATAATTTTAATTTCACCCAAAAAATAATTTAGTTTTTAAAATTTAAGCGAAGCATTTTTGCACGGGACAATTTTTCTATAATTATATTTATGTGGTTTCTATTATAATGCGAAGCAAAACTTACTATTAATTGCATTGTCATAGTTTGTCATGGTTTGTTATGCATTCATGGGGTAACGACATAGCTCCGACGACATATCTCCGCCGTTTTCTAAACGCCATATCTCTTATCTTATCTTATTCCAAAGAAAGTATGCGAAAATTTCTGATTTTTAATGTTATATGTATACTTATACTATAAGGCAAAAAATCCTACAATTTTCAAATTTGTATCAGATACTACTGGTATACATATAGGCTTTCAATAAATCATAAGTAGAACACAATCAGTTGCTTAAGGTCTATTCTCATATAGATAAATTTTAGTTTGGTACGATATTTTACATGTATAGAAACAAATGTAAATGTAGGATTAACATATTTGTTTAATTGATTGTTTCCCCATGAAAATTCGATAAAATATAGTAATTTTAAATATAAATATAGGAAAAATTGTAATTTTTTGGCCCAGGTTGACCTTTTAGTGGAAATGCCCATATATATATACTTATAGGGAGTATGTAATTCTGATTTTCGCCTGCATTGCTAAAATGTAATCAACTTTTAAATTAAATAATGAACTTGTGCCAACATTTTCTGTTCTTTTACGTAAAACAAACTTCCAGTTCAGCGTAATCCAACTATTTTATCGGACTCCATAATTTTAACTTTCACTTTTACGTCTACTTCGCACATCGCAAATCATTTTTCATCAAATACTTAGTCTAAGAACACCTAATAGATAAGAAAATTAACCATTATTGGAGTTCTCAAAAAATAAGTTATTCTAATATTTAGAGTAAAATTTTGGTGTTTTTTTTTTATGAATTTGATTTGCTTTTAGCGAATTCATCTTCATAGATGAAATTTAATTTCATTCACCATTAGGCTAGCAATACAAAAGGCAACCCTCGTTTCACACTTTATAAACAATACTCACTTGGCGTTTAGTTTGTGTTCCGTTGTAGGCAAAGCCTTCTCTAAAATTTCCCCCATGGCAGGCAGCAACTCCTCAAACATTACCTTTTCATTGCTGCCTATTTGGGCCACAATTGGTAACAGATCTTTGAGTATGTAATTCCCCTGTTCCACCAACGATTGTGGACTTTTCCTATATTCCACTTTCAGCCGATAAATGATACTGCAAAAATTCTCGCCACTTTGATTGATAACCTCCAGCTGAAAGTTTTCGACACGCAGCTTTTCACTGTTGTGGGCGCGTGCCAAAGCTCTTTCTATATAATCAACAGTGAATTTTGTGGATGCCATTTCAACTTGCTGGGATTCCATTTTGATACGCGTCCGTTGTCGGCCAGATATTGCGATAGACTGACTAACTGGTAAAACAACACTGCGCTCATGTTGTTTGTAGTTATGAAATTCACATTTCACTATTAAGTTGAACGTTTGCTTATCATCAAATTTGAGGGGCAATCGTTTACAACACGCAAGGCCCGTGTATGATGATTGCTGTTGTTGATAGGCGAATTTATTTCACGAGATCAGCACAAGCTTGAAATAGAATGGGGTGAGTTAGGGGAAAGTGAAATTAGGAAGTGCACAGTGCACTTAAATACGAAACAAAGGGTGATTTATATAAGCACACATATGTGTGCTTAAATGTACATATGTTCGCATAAGTTAGCTTAACGATCAA
This sequence comes from Lordiphosa stackelbergi, assembly GCA_018904235.1. Lineage (NCBI taxonomy): Eukaryota > Metazoa > Arthropoda > Insecta > Diptera > Drosophilidae > Lordiphosa > Lordiphosa stackelbergi. The sequence continues at coordinate 3,654 of JAEIFU010000500.1, forward strand.
AAGCTATTCAAATTAGTTCAAAGTCGGACAATAACCTTGACATTTGAGTTGCCATTGGGGCACGTTTTAATGAATAGATTCGAGAATTTAAAAGCTTTTGAGGGTTAAGGGTAATTATTATGTGGGTCAATTTCTTCACGGCATTGTTGTTATTTAAGAAGATAGCTTATTTAAAGTATGATCCACTATTAATTATTCTTCTGAGCCGAGAGAATAAGTAGTTTTTGAAAAATTCCAAGAGTCGAACCATATTTTGCATTCAAGTAACGTTCTTCAAGATGACATAAATGAAACTGCCAAAACATCTACCTAACACCAATCCAAACATGTGTTGTAATAAACGATCAAAAAACTTATCCAGTACATCGTAAATTGCTAATAAAAACTGACAAATAATAAAAACATCCGTAAACGCGAGCCCTAAGCATTAATTTCTCTAATCTTTAAGTTAGTTAAACTCAGGTTAAATTGGTTGAGATGACCTGAGTTTAGGCTTTTTCAACGTCAGCTTTTCCCCATATCGATAGCTTGCTAACGCTGCAATGGAATGACCAGAGTCTGTCAAATATATCAAACAAATCAGCTGTGTTTTTATTGTTGTTATTTTTCGTCATTTTTTGAGAAAAATGGGCTAAACTCAGCTAAGTTTGACTAACCGGACATTAAGAAAGCGTCTCATGTTCTCTTTAGATGGCTATCTCTGAATTTTCTTAACTTCCTCTTTAAAATTACCACTTTTGAAGCGTTGAATCAACAATTGGCATAATAAAATTCATATGTAACATACATTATATCTATGACTCATTGTCGATTTAGGTCATTAGTAAGAATTTACAAATTAAATCGAATCGAAACCTTTATCTTATACCTTTTATCTTGAAATATTTGTATTTATGCAACTGATAACAAATTATATCTAGTATAACTGATAGGTATAGATAAGAAATTAAAAGATATCATAATCTCTAGTTTCCGATTAGGAATAGAATACACGCTACAGTAAAATACACTGAAAATTGTTTAGTAATTTATATCCTATACAATATTATTTTGATTTTTGAGTAATGCGAAACGCCTGAGACTGAGGAGATTTTTTTCCTATCAATAGGTTGATCCGCGGGAAGGATCCTTTCAAAGCTGCAACTAAGCTTGAAAGAGAACAAAATTTAAGTATCCGGATCACTATGGGAAGTCATTCCGGAGCTCTTGTTACATGATTCCTCTACAACGCTGACAGGACTTGGTTGAGTTGATGCTATTACTTTGCAAGGCCGTTATGGCCAATAATCTTACAAGAATCATCGATGACTATATTTTTGAAGCATCATCTCATACCCAGTTTTTCAAATGAAGCCTCGGTTCGCGTGTCATGGGTACTTTTTTACTCGCTACACGAAACGACTTTGCCGTTCGGATTCGGCGTTAAACTGTATCCTTCTTGTGCGAAAATTTAAGGCCTGAAGAAGCTTGGCTTGGCCCCGTTGGAGGAGCTGTATAGCCAATTTTACATTTACACGAAACGACTACAATTTTAATTTAGTTTTTAATGGTTTAAGATAAAAATATCCAAAATTCTGCAAATGTGAGAAGGTGATTGGGAATCTGTTAAGGTACTTTCAGAAGGAGGTAAACTTTCATTCTTGAATATCTTTAGAAGCGCACTGTAGATTTTTATAAAAATCGATTTTTATGATTGTATATTGGTCTATTGCATGTCCCTAAGAGATGGTACTTGACAGCGAACAAATTACGATATGGAGTACCATTTTTAAACTAACCCACAAATCAATTAATATAGGACATAAACCAGATCTAAAAATTGAAAGAGCTTCATTACCAACAGGAAAACATATCATATCATTTCAATACTTCAGTTCAAGGCATCTTAGCGTATCGCGGTTTCTCCACCAAAGACAATTTTAATTGAAATTTTACTTCTTCTTTGTGGCATTGACGAATTTTATTCATAAGATTAATTCCATAATTTTGGGCCTGTGATACCCAAATGGTCAATGTTGTTTAAAGGAAATTGCTGGTACAAAATTACTTATTAGCCAAGTCTAGCCACCAGATTCGAGTCGCGTTTCGTTGTTTGTACTCATATGGAAGATTTAAAAGTTTTGTAGAGGGACTTCATGACGGGCTTGAAAACCTTGCTTCACTTCCTGAAAACCCCTTTTAGTGCATACAGGGCACTGTAGTTGTAATCCTTCCTATGGAACATGTCACGTACAATAAAACCTCAGAATAGTATGGGTGAAAGAACATAAGTTCTTACAATCTGTCTTCGCTTTATCGGAATACTCAAATCGCTTGCCAATCTTTCATTATTTCCCCTTTGTCGCTGGGGTCACCTTCTTGCATCCTCATCTTCCTGCAGTTCCTACACGATTTGTGCGGTATAAATAAAGAAATTTTCAGACCCAAGAGAGAGCAGCCCCTAGTTAAGCCCTTAAGCATTACCGATCAGCTTTTCATATTCTTTTAGATAACACTGTTCTAAAGCAAAAAGTATCCTGAGCATTTTTAACTAATTCCTGTGAGCCTACTCATGCTGCCGTATCTTAGTTTCCGTTTCAAAGATATTCGCGAAAAACTAAATTTCCGAATGGTGAATGGTGATCTCAAAAGTCGATTTCAAAAATTTTTCATGTCTCCGTTTTTTAAATATGAATTTTTTTTCACTTTTTCGGTAGGTGCTCTTACATTCTAAGCCATATCTGACTTCATAATTGTCAGATAGAGGAAAGCAAGTTATGAATCGAAAGGCAATTGAACTGCCAGTAATTGCGTAGAACATTGTTTTTAAGTAGTTTGGATACAATAAGCCAAAACATTTCAAAAAATTCAATTTTTACTCAAAAATGCAAGAAATTTCATTTTTAAACGCCTAGAAAAAATATAAAAAAATCCAAAAAAATTATTTTTTATTTTTTCTTCTTAAGAATCGCACTTTATACCGGCAGTTTAATTTTTTTTTATCTTGCTTGACTCTATCTGACAATTATGAAGTCAGATATGGCTTAAAATGTAATTACCAGGGGAATTGATTTTTGAGAACACCATTCCAAACTACACTACAAAAATATTTCAGTAGAAATGGGTCATTTATTTTTTTTATTTTTGTAAACTAGACTTACGGTAATTTTTTCGCAAATTTGTCAGGAGATTGTTGTGAACGCAACACGCCTTAATCGTTTGCGGGGCAGTGTTGCTCCGGTGCACAGTGGTTTTTTTTTGGCCTTTTTTTGGCATAAACCCCAAAAAATTTTTTTCCAGATTTCAAATATTAACTGGTTTTTTAATATTTCCATACTCATATTAGCTTAAAAAAAACTGTATTCAAACTTTGTGGCAACACTGATTTTTTGACGGGCGGTTGAAGTCAGCTGTTTGTGTGCCACGTTTTTTTGTGAAATTGGCAGCAAATATTAGCCATCTTTGAGTGCGTCTGTTCAGAAAGTTAGAAGCAAAATAAAAAATGTAAAAATGCAAACTGTTAGTTTAGGTATGTTAAATTAAGATTTGATAACTAGTTTGTCATTGTTCTGTGCTTTTGCGCAATTGTGCCGTGTGTTGTTTGTGTGTAATTTTAGGTTGACCCCAACCAGTGTAACAGTGTTTCGTGGAATAGAAGTTGTACATGGCACAGCGTGGCACAAAGTTTTAAATGCAAAGTTATTAACGAAAGTTAGTAGATTAATGAATAACTAACACATCTTGCTACAACGTGCGACTTTTCGAGAAAATCGGCTTTATTGCAGCTTAATTCTGCTTAAGTTGAACATGTTACTCGAGAGTGAGAGATAAAAAATGTTTCGTTTGGTAGCGTCAAACTCAAAAAAGTTTTTTAAGTCGTATTTAGAGCTAAAAATAAAAGTAATAGCGTGAAATACAACAAAGTTGGAGCAAATCGGACAGATCATCAATATGGCAGCTATATGAAATAGTATGCCGGATCGAAACATATTTGATAAGTCGCTAAAGAAGCTTAAAATTCGCGCTCTTACCGAATTTCAGTTCAATATGTTTAAAACCCACGAAGTTGGTGCATATCGGCTAGATCGGTTATATGGCAGCTATATAAAATAGTGGTCCAAACCAAACAAGATTTTGTAAGTCGTATAAGGAGCTTCAAACGCGGGTACAAACCGAATTTCAGCTCAATAACATCAAAAACAGCATAGTTGGACTATATCGGCCAGATCGGTGATATGGCAGCTATATCAAATAGTAGTCCAAACCTAACAAGATTTTGTAAGTCGTATTAAGAGCTTAAAATACGAGTACAAACCGAATTTCAGTTCAATAGCGCAAAAAACAACAAAGTTAAAGCAAATCGGCCAGATCGGTTATATGGCAGCTATATCAAATATTGGTCTAAATTGAGTAAAATTTTCCAAGGCGTCCTTGGGGCGTAAAATATGATTATAAACCAAATTTGGGGTCAATAACTTAAATACTAGAGTTTATGCCAAAAAAAGGGCAAAAAAACCACTGTGCGGTGGTGGAGTTCTTTTGACGGTGGTGGGTAAAAAGCCCGACGAAGGAATTCAATTAACAAGTTATGAAAAGCAGAGGGAAATTCTATAAAATAAAGGTTTTCTTGAGAATATGTGTCATATTGATATTCCGTTTCTGTTATTATTAGTAATTTCGTCTCAATTGTCCGAAAAAAGTCCAAAAGTCCTTCGCGCTTTTGAAAATCACAGAGAAGGTATTACTACTGATTACTGTTATCCAAGTAACCTTTTTTATAGTACGGCCATTGTTCTACCATCCGCAAATATTAACGTAGCATTCCATGAATGTTGTTATTTTACATTTTAATAAATATTTTGTTGAGCCAATGCTATATCAAAATGCCTTTTTAAAACTCCTATAAACATTTGGGGTGGCAATCTAGTTCTCCTCCTATAAATTTAAATCTTGATTTTCGCATATGACAGGCTGTAACTTTGCCCGCGGTCCTGACAAAATTTCAAAAAAATTACCATAATTAGTGCATATGTTGAACTATATGATGATATGGCGCCACCAAATCTCCGACAAATAGAATTGATTGTAGCAAATGGTTTAGGTTGAAAAAATTGCTATAAATCAAGTAAAATTTGACTTTGAAGGCCCATTTCGACACCATTGGCAATACTTATATGGTGTGTTTCATTTTTCTCAGTTGCATTGGTATATGTACTATCCTATAAGCTTCATAAAATCAGCAATTAATGTTTAGTGTGGCCTACAAAATTTCTAGAACGGCAAAAAGTCTGAATTTTAGTTTTTCGCGAATATCTTGGAAACGGAAACTAAGATATGGCTTTGACATACCAACTCGTAATCAGCATGAGTAGGCGCGCAGGAATTAGTTAAAGATTTTCTGGATACTCAAAAAAGGTCTCAATTTGTTGAACTGTGTAATCCGTTCACAAAAAATGTTCAAGTTTAAATTGAACCGGAATTTAAATTTAAAAAAAAAATTCTTAACTTAATTAAACTGATTACCCAACAAATAAATAAACACGCTTGTTTATATCACTTTTGTTTTTGTGTAATTTAATCTCTTGTAAACCATTAAAAAATGACACCTCAAGGCATATAATACCCTTAATGTCAAGCTGACCATGAATATATACACTTTATTGTTTCGGAGTAGCTTCCTTCTATGCCTTACAATAATCAAGACCAAGGACCCATGATCCAACAAATAAATAATGTACCCAACTGTGGCAACAGTCCTTGCGACTAAAATGTTAATTTAACAGCTGTTAACAGCTGATGTCAAGCTGGTAAACATTTGATTAGAGTGCACAAAACAACAACAGTGCAATAAAGCAAATTAAAAGAAAATTTATGAAAGTTTGTATTTTTAAGACAGCAGCTAGTTAGTAGTAGTATGCGCGAAAATGCAAGTGAACTTACCTTACTATGAGATCAAGAACAACCACCATTAAGGTGACAAAATCAATTTGTTTATATTCAACTTAAAACATAGTTATTTAAAAACTTCATCTTTAGTTCACCACTTAAACTTAAACAAATCGTAAATCACAAGGTCATGTCAAAAACACCATAAATAATTGCTAATTATTTACAAAATTGCAATGCAGAAAATGCCGGCACAGAAACAAACGATCACGATATATCGATAACTAATTTTCAATTAGAGATGAGTTCGCACCCAGTGAATATTTATTTCCCAGTCGCAGCGACTGTGATTTGTATAAATAATTTTTTAAATTAAATTGATATTAAAAGTAAATAGATTGAAACACAATAAATTAATGGGGAAACGGAGAGAAACATTTAAAAAAATTTATTGTTTTAGCAAAGATTATAAATACATTCATACAAGAAAAATTAAAATTATACTGCGAAACCATGATGCACTGATCAGTGAGGCGACGCTGAAACTTAAGAATCTGTTTTAGATCAGGAATATATAGACATATGTACATTACCTGCTACTTTCTGCCTGTTTCTGTTTAAATAAACAAACTTATTTTACTAAAGCAGAGGTCCAGTTTCTCGGGAGGGTTCGTCCATTTCAGTTCGGTCGAACGAGAGCTCCGCGCTTGCCTTTCTAAAGGCATGTGTTCCCTCCGCCATCTTGGCAGCAACCATTATGGCAATTTTTTTATATTGAAAAAGAATTTGTAAGTTCAAGGTCAAACAAAAAATTAATCGCTTCGATTTATAAACTTTATGTTCAAGCACTGGAAATTTCCAGCCGAATTTGTGTTGGCGTTTTCCCCGTAGGTCACGGGGGCGGCCAAATAAATCTCTTTGCACAATTGTCAAATGTAACCTAAAATGCGAATGTGTTTTTGCCGGCCGCTGCACCATGGTACAATATTCACAACCAAATACGTATTCAGTGTTTGCCTTTGCATCATAAAACAACCAAACAAAATTTTGTTCTGTGGGTTTCTGTTCCAATCACGTTCGCAGTCACACTCACTGTCACAGTCAACGCTCATCTCTAATTCACAACTTTCGATAGACCGTCGATGTCCTAGTCATTGTGTATCGGCATGTGCACTGCACTCCTAACCTAAATGCAAATTGAAAACAAATACCAGATTTCCAAGACAATAAGCTAACACATTTGTTTAACTGTGTAGCGTTTGCGGCCGGGTCTTACCTGGGACGCCATGCCAGCCAAGCGAATGACGGCCACCAACGCAGCAACAGCAACAGCCACCAATACGCAAATTTCTGGCGCCAGCAACAACAACTCAACAGGCGGAGGCGTTGCACGCCCTCTAGAAATGTTGAACGGTATGCCAAGATTAACACCAGCCAGAGATCTTACCCTGGGCGGGCGTGGAGCCAGCGCGGGGAATAAGAAAGTGTTTGCCCCCAACCTGAATGCCGTGCGAAACAAGAATACGTGAGTGAGAGGCGCCGGAGTTGCTGATGCAATAGTCCTATTTAAAATATTGTCTTTCTCAGCAATGTAAAGACCTCCAAAGATTTTACCCAACCACGTGGCGGCGGCAGACGAGGCGGACGTGGAGCGGCACGTGGAGGACGTGGTGGAGCAGGCACTGGCAATTCCTCGCTTATACAAACCACTGGTGTGTTCTCCGAGGGAGCGGGTGCTGTCAATTTGCGCAAATCCACGGGAAATGGCACGGCCTATGCCCGTGCTGGCGAAGAAGTGGCTGTGGCGCGTAAGCGTACCGAACGCAAAGATGATAAAGCACAGCAGATGAGAGTAAAAGAATTGCTGGGCGAATCCGATGAGAGTGAGGGAGATGAGGCCGCTGGGATGAGTGAAGACGATGAGGCGGATAAGACTGAAATGGCTTTTAAGCCTGTGATGTTAAGGGAAGGTAAGACATATAACCAAATCCGCACCAGATTAGCTCCACAGCAGTTTTCACTTTCAATTCTAGGTCTTTGGCTGTCCCATAAACACCTAGTTAAAGAAGATGCCAAAAATATAAACACAAAGCAGCCAGGTAAGCCAAGCCAGAAGACGCATTTTTTCCCAATTTTAATATTAAACTGTTTTAGACTCCCTGACCATGGCTCAACAGCTGCAAAATCTGCATGTGTCGGCACAGGCAGCTAAAATGGAAGAGCCACCTCTACAATATGGACGATATCCACGTTCGATTGGCTCATTTCTGGATGCCACACAATCACAGATTTTCATTATGCAACTGCCCGATGTTTTGCCTTGTGTAAGCGATGAGTTGGATGAGAAGGAAACACACAAATTAGGCCTTAAAGAAGATCCCGCTCCTGCTTCGCCTGGAGAGCCGCCAAGTCTGTCGACTAGTGCGTCTGCTTCCGCACCCAAGCCCAGTGTGCTGAAGCAAATGGAAGAGGGTCAAATTGGTAAAATATTACGCTATCGTTCGGGTCGGGTTAAATTGTTGCTGGGCGACACACACTTCGATTTGGATATGGGCCTGGAATCGGGATTTTTACAGGTGTTTGTAAATCATCATAAACTTTGGCGACATGTTTTTAATTTTCTTTATTTTCAGGAGCTAATGTCCATTACCACCAATCGGGAACAACGTAGCGGCAACATGATTAATTTGGGTCCAATTCAAGCCAAGCTTAAAGCCACCCCAGATTGGGTACATCTTTTCGAACAACAAGAGGATGCTAATCACACCACGTAGCACCAGCTTATAAAGAGCACTTTCGCTTAGTCGTCCTCCTGTTGCCAATCATCACCATCATCGCCATCAGCTTTGGTTCCTTCTTGTCAACCTTCTACTAGTTTAAATGTAATTATACTGTAAATAGGCCACGCCTAAATCTAAGTAATTTTATAGTTTATAGTTTATGCCTCATATTTAATTCATAACTAGAAAATAGACGAAGATTATATGCTAGAAAATTGGAAGCTGAAAATGACAAATCTATGGGAGTTTTTATTATAATTTTTAACATTCTGAAATTTGCTTAAAATAGGCTTTCTGTCTTTTCATCGTAGAAGCTGAAATTTATTCAATTTTTAATCCTAAAAATCGTCTTGTTCTGCCTCATTGCTTTGCCTCTAACACGTCACATATGATCCGAAATTTTAGTTTTATATGATTTTGGGGGTCTAGCTTTATTTTTAGAGTTTATGCTAGAGCTGGAGAAACATCGATGTCTACGTACATCGGTGTTGTCGATGTTTTATCAGTAAAACATCGATGAAACATCGATGTTTATTGAAAATTTTAAAAGTCTGGTGATGTAGCTTACTAAAGCATTTTTTATGCTTGAGATTAAATTGAAAATAAATAGAGAATATATGTAATATATATAAATTTTATAAGTTATAAGTAGACAGCGGATTTTGCATATTTGCATATTTTGAACCGCTTGTCGGATTTAATTTCTGATTGCACACATCTTATTTTTATTGAAATATGATGTAAGTCCGCTAAAAACTATTTTGCATAAATTGCATATTTGCATATTAAAATATGCAAAATATGCAAAAACCTATATTATATGAAACTCCATGAAGTAACCGGCATGCGATGCTCAGGGTTCGGAAGTTATTTTCGCGAGTTATTTTAACCTATTTACCGTGACTGTCGACTTTTATAATCGCGAAATAATACGGATCTCCATGGTAACAAGACCGCTAATTACTTAAGAAACTGCTCTTCAAGTCCACAAATGGCCATACATAGTAACATTGCCATGAATTTGACAATACTGAACAGCGATAAATACCATGGAAGACCAATACTAAAGAATATAGTCAAGATTATAGGAATCGTTTTAAACCACTTTCCGTTACCGACCAATCATTAAATAGCGGAAAAATACCAAAGAGGATCAAAAATAGTAACAATTCCAAACAAATTGTACTCCCTATAGAGTGAAAAATGCTAGGATCAATGCATAAGAGCCATTCGAAGCTAAGGGTTCTCCATGGTAATCAGACCGCTAATTACTCAAGAAACTGCTTTCCAATACCACAAATTATAATAACATAGTCATGACTATGACACTACTGAACCGCGATATACATAATGGAGGACCAATGCTAAAGAATATAGTCTCTTATTTACCCGTCTTTAATTGCTAACCGTTACATCTTCGTGATAGTCTAAACAAATCATAAAATTTTGTATATATCCGGATTTTTTAGACCGATCTTGATCTTGACCCGTCAATTTACCCGTTCACATTATACAGTGGCCGTCTGTGGCCCAGTGGTTAGTGTGCTGGACTGCTGGGCGGGAGGTCGTGGGTTCGATCCCGCCTCTGAACATCTAATAATAAAAGTTTTTTTCTTTCTTTAGAAACTAGCTTTTACACATACGGTCACCTTCACCAGCTTAGTGGCGCCAGCTGGAAGTAACTAGCCATGAAAAAGCAATTTTTCTCAAACTTGCCGTTCGATCCGGGTTAAACTCTAGGTCCCTTTCTCTTGTGCGAAAAATTTAAAGCACACACGCCAAGAGATTGTGAGAAGCTTGGCTTGGCCCCGTTGAGGAGCTGTATAGACAGTTTTACCTTTACCTTTTACATTATACAAAAAGTTTTAGAAATTTCGCGACTTTCGGACCGTTGGATCCAACCATTTACGCGTCTACAATCGCCGTCAAATCTCAATGATTCCCAAAAATCATAAAATTTTGAAAATTTTGCAAAAAACCAAGCTCAAATAATAATTTTTGACTATACGGCTCCTATATATATTCTTTTACTATTGCCGTCTATTAAATCTTCAAAATTATCTTTAATCATATGAAGAATTTGCAAATTTCGCGATTCTTTGAGCCCTTCCATCTACATCTCCTATTTACCCGTCTACATTGCCATCCATCAAATCTTCATAATAATCATAGGTCATACGAAAAATTGGCCAATTTTTGGATTATTCAATCTACGCCTCTTATTTATTAACGCCTGCGCTTTCATAAGTACACAAATAAAAATTTGACAAATTTAGTCCACACCTCTTATCTTCGTGTCTTCAATTGCTATTCAATCTTCACGATTATCTTCGGTCCGTTGATTTTCTTGGCCACGCGTCTTTATGATACTTATGAAACTCAAATGTTAATTTTATATATAACATATATAAATTTTATAAGTTATAAGAGAAGGGACATTCTAGGGTTCTAGATCAAATATTTCTTTTTAAGTAATTTTAAAATTCTTTTGCATTTGGCTGGCGTGAGGTCGGTGGAGAATTACAATTAAATGTAATCTACACAAATCAACAGAGATTAATTACAACAATTAGGAATAACAACACAAAATGTTGATTTGTGTTGATTACATTGAACTATAACTCTCCACCGACCTCAAGCCAGCGAAATGCAAAACTTTGACAAAAAACAGGTCGCAAATACCCATATAAATATTTTTAAAATATTTAAATTTATATAAAGGAACATTAAACTCTCCCAATTCTTTGGCTTTAAGGTCCGACAGGTCTGTCCAGCTTTACTGAATGTCCTTTCAGAAGCTGTGCAACATCCGGAATACATAAAGATTTTTAACCACTTCTTTTAGTGGGCTCAGAGGCTTAAGTTCACTTCCCATATTTTGTGTTTCGCTGCATCTCGCATATTAGTGGGATAATAAGTGAAATAGTGGCATATTTTCTCCCAGAAATTTTCAAAGTGGCACCTTTTCTAAGAGGTACGGATTTATGACATTTCATGTAAAGCTTCTATTTGTGGGCTTTTGGAGTTACTTAGAGTTTAAAATTATTTGTAGTTTGTTGCTTTAGTTATTCACAATTCGCATAGCATGTAAATGGATATTCATACATAATAGGGTTTGGTCCAATCACATTTTATTGGATAGTTGCATATTGCATATGGACAGAACCGCAAATTGGTCACCTTGCCTTTCCCATGGACGACAAGTAAATTTTATAAGAAAATAGCGTGGGCGTTTCTTGTTTATGTAGGGTTGCAAAAACATCGATGGTGAAAACAAATCATCGATGTCTGCAGCTTAGAAAAAAAATCCATCGATGTTACCATATATGTTTCTCCAGCTCTAGTTTATGCCACAAAATTGGGCTAACAAACCAATTTCAACCAAATACATTCTAAAGCCTGCTTAATTATATTCCTAAAAAGCTTCGGCCAAGATTTTCGCTCTGTAATTGTAGGCGTCTAGCAAATATTTTCCTAACCGCCTCCAGGATTGCCCATTCAGCACCGCCTTCAACTCATCCATCGTGAACATTGCCTTTCCCAGCAAGCAGACTCTAAGCTCCTTCAATATTGGGCAGATGGCTATGAAGTGTACAACATCCTCTCTCGCGTTCATATTACAGAGACTGCACAGCTCATTACCCTCTCGTCTACCTCGACCATATGGCATGTAATTTAGAGAAAGTATCTCAGTTTTAGCTCTGAAAATGTAGGAGATAGTTAAGGTATCGTATTGTTCCTTGAAATACGTTTTTAATCTCCAAGCTCATAGTCGAGAATCTTGTACGTGTTCCGAGTTTCGCTTGTGCGTGCACGTTGAACGACCGCCTCACGATTTTTGCCGAATAGCCGCCAGAGTTTCGCGGACCGTCCTTCCAAGTCGAGGGATTGGAACCGCCAGGTCCACTCTGTGTTCCACAGCAAGTTCCTCCCATTTTAGGAAAAATTGCGAAGTCGACTCTTTCAGTGCAGTTGCTACTCTTTTTGGGTACCTCTCATCCGGTAGCATTATTATTTTATTTATATAGTTAAAGTGGGTCTGCATCGTGTATTCAAACAATTCCGGTAGTCATGTCTCCAAATGAATGGCATAAGTTGGCGTATTATTTGCGAGATTGAATATTTTTTTTACAAAGAACCTTAGCAGTTTTTCCACATCTTCATGCGCCTCCCATCCCCAAACTTCCGCTGCATAGCACATAATCTATCTGGAAGTCGCTTGGAACATTTTGTACTTTGTACTAGCGCTCACACTTTTCTTTCCCATGAGGGCTTTCCACGTGCTATTTAACGCTCTTTTGGACTCTCCAAGTTTCATTTCAATGTGCCTTTTAAAGTACATATTTGGGGTTAATAACAATCCTAAGTACTTGTACATTTTTACCGATTCCAGTTGAATGTTACCGAGTGTCCAGCTTTCTCTTCCATTCCGGACTACCATCACTTTGGATTTTTCCGTGTTTATCACTAGTCCCCATTATTGGCAGTAATCTTGTACTTCGTCTATCATCTCCTGGAGCGTCGACGGTGATTCAGCAAGCAGAACCATGTCATCCGCATACATCAGTAATCAGTATTTTGAAGACAGTATTTCCAAAACGTGCGCCACCATTAAGTTGGGCTCCGATATCATTTATGAACAAAGAAAATAACAGCGGGCTTATGATGCAACCTTGCTTGACTCCCCGATTTGTCTCAAACCACTCCGAAAGGTTATTTCCATCCCATACGGCAGACTTATTTTCCTCGTACAGACTCTTCAATACATTGATAGTTTTGGACGATATGCCCATGGCCGAAAGTTTGTAAAACAATAAATTTCTGTCTATTGTATCGAAGGCTGCCTTGAAATCAATAAAAAAAGAGGTACAGTTTTTTATTTGCCCTCCGGAACTCCCTGGAAATCGACGTTAGTACGAATATGCTATCTATTGTGGAGTATCCTTTTCTGAACCCACACTGGTTTTCACTTAGTATCTTATGTTCTTCAAGGAAATAGTTTAGACGCGTTAATATTACTGAAGTGAAGGTTTTTAGCAGAGTATTCAGAAACGATATTCCTCTATAGTTTCCTGCTTCGTTAGGGTCTCCTTTTTTAAAAATGGGGTAAATAATGTTTCTTTGAAAACTTTTGGGAACACATCCGCTGTTGAACATTTGATTAAAAGCCTCCGTAAGCTGTTCCACAAAGGTATCAGAAGCGTGCAGCAGGAACTCCGCAGAAACTTTATCTTCCTCTGGGGCTTTTCCGATTTTATTTTGGCTTATTGCGAAGCGCACTTCTGCAGTTGTAATTTCACGGTCCATCTCTTTGTTTCCAATGATCGGCAGCTCCCTGGTGTGCGTTGTTAGTATGTCGCTAAACAGCAGGCCTCTGTAGTATTCAGCTAGATTTTCGGCGGTAATTTGAATTTCTCTTCTTCCTGTTGAGCCGTTTATTTGCCTTACCATACCCCAAAATCTCTTACTGTCTCTGATACTATCTAGGGCCAGCTGGAGGCTCTGGTAATAAATGCGATGCTTTTCCACACATAGTTCTTTATAAGCGCTGTTTTCACTTTGATAGTTTGCCTTACTTTCAGGTGTGTTGGTCCGAGTTGCCTGTCTTAGCCAGTGCATCGAACGTTTTCTTGCCTTGTCGCACTCCTTATCAAACCAGGGTTTTTTAAAGTCGGTGAGTCTGGGCTTTTGCATGACTTTTGCAGCCTCAATAATGGCAAGAGTTAGGCGTTGAATGCTCTCCTCTGGCGGGTATTGGGATGGGCAGTTTATAATGTTTTCTAATTTTGTTGCGTACTCATGTTGATATCTCTCCATCCACCGTAACTTCGGTAAAAGCTTATTGACCACCACTGGGGCTGAGCGACTGTACAGGCTTCTATTTTAATCGGCATGTGGTCCGAGAATATTTCATCTTTAATTGTTAAGTCTTTTTCTGTATCTGTCGTTTAAGTGTAAACAACATAGTTTTTGTGTGTTCCGAATTTGTCAAACTTTGTGCCAACTAAACACAATTTGCGGGGAAGTTTACTTTTTGGATTTTATTTGAAGAAAAATGCAGCTAAAGGCTATCAAATGGTAGTCGATGCCAAGTCAAATACTCACCATGACAAGGTAATGCTCTGTATTTGGTAAGACCAATTGAAATCACAGGAACCCAATTGATGCGTTTGAGCTGAGCATTGAACTCAAGACGGCCAGAAATCTAGCACAGACAGGACAAGGTAATATTTCCATATGTAGCGCAGCCGTTTTAAACACTGAAACGCTAAAATAGGAAGAAGCCCTACTCATTTTTTTCGAGATGGTATCCGACAATTGCCAGAAAGATGGGGAAAAGTAGTGACTGGCGATGGACAATACCTTTGAAAAATTAATTTGTAACAAATTTTTCAGGTCACACGAACAAGTGTCTCAGCGGTTTGCGAATAACTTAGAGTGAAATAATTCGGATTGGTTGACAATTTATTAAAAACACAATTTTAATTTTATTTGATTTTTAACAAAAAAAAAAATTTAAAAAAATTTTGCTTTATTTCAAAAAAAACATTTCTACATCATTAAACATATCCGCAACATCCATAATATAGACACCTGCAATCGGCATGGCAATTCCCACGTCTCCTAAATCGCTCTTCTATATTTGATTGAATGTTATTTTTCAGACGCCTAATTTGATCATCTTTTGCGCTTGTCGATCTTTTTAAATCTTCTAGATTTCCTTCGATTTTTGCAATTTTCGATAAATATTCTTGAATTCGTTTATCTTTCTCGCCCATTCTTTCTCTTAGATCCACATTTGCATTGATAGTTTCTGTTTTGTTAAGCTGCAGATGTTCAATTTCAATCGTTGTTAGGTTGATTTTTCTTTCATGCTCGTTTTGTAGGTCTTCAAATTGCTTTTCTTGATTATGAATAATGTCCACTTTCTGCAGATGATCAGCTTCCTGTTGTCTCATTTTATTTGTCATGGTTTCATTATTCATTTGTAATTTTTTTAAATCTTCCAGCAGTGGTCGAAGCCTTTGAAATGCGTTGACCAAACATTCATCGTCCATTTCGGTGGAAACACAGAACTATAAAATATAATAATAATAAAATGAGTTATTTTTGATTTCAAATTAATTAGGGTGCAGAACTTACGTCGGTGTTAAACATTGTGTTTAGAATCATTCCTAATATCAAAAATAATTTAAATTTAATTTTCATTGTTACTCTGCACTTCTCCACTTAGGTTTAAAGACTACCATGCGAAAAGCAAACACATTTCAAATATATTTGCTGATTATCAGCGCCAAATGTGGACAAATAAATCAGCAACGCTGACCTTAGTCAAAATGTTATCATCACACGAAATTTTAATGTCCCATTTTTCGTCGAAAAAATGACTGGCCGGAGATCAGTTTAATCTCTAAACCTGCAACTTTGACATTTTAGCTATTAAGTCGTGCAAATGTATGTAACAGGCAGAAGGAATCATTTCCGACATTTATGGAACAAATGCTTCTTTTATCTGCACGCAGATCAAGTTTGTTTCAAATTTTGGCCACGCCCCCTCCCGCCCCCGCAATTTGGAAAAAACGTTATATCTCCTACAGTTTAAAAGATAGACGATTCCTACTTTCTAGAGATAGTTAGTAATTAGCAAAATGAATCGATTTGTCGAAGAAATGATAAAGATCGGATGAGCGGTTCTCAACTTTTGTTACTTTGAAATTATGTTTTTCGGATTCTCGACCATCTAGAGCAATTTAAAGCCCAGATTCAGATTTAGCAGGCAAAAATCCATTATAACCACCTATTTCCACCTCATAATATTAAATTTTTTTTTTAGTATTTTCATGCCGTTGCTGACGTTACACATTTTGGCATTAATTTTTTAAAAAGAAATGTGTAATAAAGGTATTTTTTTTCATCAGATTAATGGGCATGAAAAATTCTGTTTATTAAGCCAGTTTGGAAAACCAAATTATTAAAATTTATTCTGTTAAATTAAAAAACCTTTTTTTCCGTTGCGGACGTTACACACAGTAATCCGATTTTTAGTTTAAATTTTTAATATATATTAGATATCTTAAAAATATAATGAGTACCTTAAATTAAAGGAAATGAAACAAATTTTAATTTTCGCTAAGCTCAAAATACTGAAACGACTATTTTTACCAGTTTTTTGACCAATAAAAAAAACCTTTTTTTTCAAGAATTAATACAAGCAAGAGGTAAGTGCAGGTATGCCTCTGCCTAGAACAAACAAACCACCGTAGAACAATATTGCTTACATATTTTGAAGCTTGAATATGTACCCTATTATTCCATTAACAAACATTTGGATTTTGGACAACTTCAAATTTCAGCCTTTGGTTTAAAAATTTTCGGATTAGCCCATATATCTATACTTATTAATCTGTAGGCCCGACTGACTGACATATTATCAACCCACAGCCAAAAATGCTTATCGTAGAGATCCAAAATTTGGCATAGGCCTTCTTTTTGTTATGCAGGCGCACAGTAAGAAAATTGAAAAATTTGTCCGCGAAGTGTGTGAAAACTACAAAGAAAAGTTTGTATGGGGCCACATAAAATGAAGAGCGCGAGAGAAAGTGGGACTCACTTTCACACAAATTTGGTATGCCTTGTGTTAAATAAAGAAAATGAGTTTCGGATTTAACCTCTCTTTATATCCTCTTAGTGTAATATCATAGCAACATTATAAATATAATTGTTGCATTTTTTGAGCGTATCTTGTATATATTAATTTACCTTAAAAATAAACAACAAAAAATCATAAAAAAAGAAAAATTAGCTAATATGATTCCTACCAAGTTTACGCTCAAAATAACCAACATTAATATTTATAATGTTGCTATTATATTCCGCTAAAAGGCTTTAAAAGAGAATTAACACTTAACATTTTTCTTTTTAATTTTAGAGATAAAATCCAAAGCTCACCACAAACAAAAAAAATTGAAAAATTGGCGGTTCGATGCTATGATTCTAACCAAGTTAACGCTCAAAATATTCAACATTAATACTTAAAATGTTCCTATGGAATTCCCCTTAATGGATAATAACACTTGAAATTTTTTAAAATTTATTTTGAGATTGAGACACCAATTGTAATGAACAAAAATAATAACAAATGCATATAGGCGAGTTTTGTTTTTTAATTTAAATTGCTGTGTACGTTCGGTGTACGGTTAATACTGGGGTTAATGCGAAAATGCACCAAAATAGATTACTATGAATCATCTTCATCTTGGTCTTGGAAGAGTGGCAAGTTGTCTATAGCAGCGTCGAGGAAGCTCGGATTCAGTTTTACCAACAGCATATTCTCCAGTAATTCCTTGCTAAGCCGATTCCGATTGTCCGTTAGTACCAGTCGTAGCGTGGAAAATGCACGTACAATCGTCACCTGTTTGAAAGTTTAACATTTAGTGAGTTTCTTGCTGGCTTTGGTATATATTTTAACAAGCATAACTTTATGCGTGAAATAAAACTGATAACATACCTGAGTGGGTGGTATTGCAAAGTAAACAATACTCAATGCATACAGCTCCTGATCAATTAGCTGCTTCTCCTTCCAAAATGCCAAAACGTTTGTATCTCTTCTTAGGAAAGGAAGCTTAAGATTTTCAATTTTCGTATATGGGTCATTCTTTTTCAAATCGAACAAGCTCAAAATTCAACTATTTATTTTTCAATAAAACAAGAAACCGAAATTAGATCTCGACACTCCCACCGAAACGTAATTTATATGGCAGCTATATGATGTAGACGTCCGATTTGCGAGATGTTGACATTTTTGAAAAGCTTGATAAATATAAAGCACAATGGCCAAGTTAATTAATGGCTTAATTAAATAATTTAAAAATAAAATTATAATTTGAATAGCTACATTAAAATACTTTTCACCAATATCAACTTGATACCTGTCCGATAAACCAAACCCGAGATATCACGTTTTTAAAAAACCCTTTTTTTTTCATTTTTCGTTTTTGACGATTTTTGAAATTGTTTATAAATTTAACAAAAAATTTTTTCCAAAACCGTAAATTACGTTTCGGTGGGAGTGTCGAGATCTAATTTCGGTTTCTTTTTTTATTGAAAAATAAAAAGTTGAATTTTGAGCCTGTTCGATTTGAAAAAGAATGACCCATATACCTCGATTGCATTACCAGCATTTGCTTCAACTCCGTGCGATAAATAGTCGTCTAGAAGTTTATCTAGGTCGTCAAAAAATTGTTGCTGATGGAGTGAAGTTGAATTCGGTATTGAGCACGCAATGCCACTAGGGTTGATTTCATCAATTCTATCCCATAATGTTTTTATACCCTTGGAGAGGGTATATTAAAAATGTCCGGATGTTTGTAACGCACCGAAGGAAGCATCTCCGACCACATAAAGTATATATATTCTTGATCAGCGTGACGAGCTGAGTTGATATAGCCATGTCCGTCTGTCCGTCCGTCCGTCTGTCCGTCTGTCCGTCCGTCTGTTTCTATGCTATCTCCTCCTTCAGTTTTAAAGCTATCGTAACCAAACTTTGCACGAAGTCTTTTGGTATAAATACGCTGCACATTTGTCGGAACCGGCCGGATCGGATGACTATAGCATATAGCTGCCATAGGAACGATCGGTTGAAAAAGTAGTTTTAGTTAGAAAAACTTTTTTTTTTTTTCAATGCTATCGCTACCAAACCCCGTATTTATAAATTTTATATGTTTTCACACAATTCCAGCAAGTTTTATGCAAATCGGGCAACTATATAGTATAGCTGCCATACAAAAAATAGATCTGAGAAAAAGTTTTAGTAAGAAAAACTTTTATGTTTTTAGTGCTATCGCTCCCAAACTCGTTCCTGATCAATATGATATTCTAACACATAATTCTGTCAATTCTGATCCAAATCGGATGACTATAGAATATAGCTTCCATAGGAATGATCGGTCGAAAAAATAGTTTTAGTGAGAAATTTTTTTTTGTTTTCAATGGTAGCGTGTTTGTACGTTTCAGGTGTAAATATTATCTGTCTCAACACAATTTTAGAGAGTTTGATCAAAATCGGATGAATATATCGTATAGCTGCCATATAAAAAACTGGCAGGAATATATCATGCTCCAAGGGTATATAAACTTCGGTCGAGCCGAAGTTAGCTTTCCTCTATTTTTAAATATTGAATTGCATCAATTTTTTGCTTTACCATTAAAGTTTGATGGAACCGAGGGTCCAAGTACAAACATGTACAAACTGTTCTTTTTCCAATGGATTGCAAGATCATAAAATACCAATTAAGTTGAAAATCATTTCATAACTATTGCATTAGCACACTTTTTAGCTTAGGCTCTCCATGGTAGTTTAATCAATAATTCCTTAAAAAATTGCTTTTAAATACCACAAGCAACTGCAAGGCTATGATTGTTCTCTTACCGATCCGCGATACCATGGATGACCAATGGTGAAGAGGAAAAATTATCGAAAGGAAAAAATCCAAAACGTCATCAGCTCCATTATTTTCGCTTGCAACTAAGTGTAGGAGTCTGCCAGATGCTAAACAAAAACCGAAATTTCATAATATTTTTATTATAAGGTTCGCGCCCCGAATCACTTTTTGCTGGTATGTGAACTGAACACACTCACAAAATTCGGTACTGCCTTTTGCGGTCACTACTATTCGACTCCTACCGTACGAGGAAACGGAAGTACAATACAATTCAAACCATTTAAAGTAATTGTGCTTTGAAAAGTACGCTATGAGGCATTTACAGAGCCTGCCTGTGTATAGTACCTTCTCGAGTTTAGTATTTATTGCGTTCTAAACATAACTACGGCATTTTTAGTGGTATTTTGAGAAGAGCATATTTTGACATATTTTAACCTATTTTAACATATTTTGACCTATTTCGAACCTATTTTAGCATATGCATTTTACCTAAAAAAAGCATATTTTGGATATGATCATTTTAAAAAATTTCAAATATTTTTATTAGCCCAATGCCAAAATTTTGAATTTTTTAGACCAAAAAACAAAAAAACCTAAAAACCGATGTCTAGTCATAACTCTTTAAGACCTTTAAAATTTCAATAGCCAGATTTTTGCTTGAACTCGAACCAGTACCCTTTAATTCCACCATGCCTAGGATGCGTGATTTTATCTGCCCATCACAGATAAATTGAGCACTAATGCCAAAAATATTTCGGCATAAGCGCGTAGCGTTGTCGATTTTTAACGAAAGCAGTTTATTTTTCACTTCCAATCCTATGTTATTTCTCACTTTGTTCGCGACTAACTGCAAAGTTTTTTTTGGCGTTTGAGGCATTAAGGCATATGGGTTTACCATCGTCTGTACTAAGCCCCTCGCAAATGGGGTCCATAATACTTCTCATACTCGGTGAATTAAGCACATTAAATGGAATGCATTCTTCCGTAACAAGCCCAATATATGCTCTTAATAACTGTTTCTTGTTAATTCCAATTTTTATTTTTTTCTTCCGTATAATTTTCGACGAAGAGCTGGTCGAAGAAGTGTCAGTGTAATCTTTTACACCTTTTTTTTTATTTTTCTTTTTTTCGCTTCGTCTCTTTCCACTCCCGCCTTTGCCCCTTCTCCGTCTTCTTTCCTTCACTCCACTACTCTTGCCCCTCTTCACCTTTCCTCCCTCCCCGTCAATCCCGCCCCCCCCCCCCCCTTTTTGTATTTATATTTAAATTAATGTTGTGTTGTTTCATTAAATGTGTTTTTAAACTTGACACTCGATTATTATACCCTGTTCTCATTAAAAATGGGAAAAAGGGGATTATGAAGTTGTGCAAATGTATGTAACAGCCAGAAGGAAGCACCTCCGACCCCATAAAGTATATATATTCTTAATCAGCATCAACAGCCGAGTCAATTTAGCCATGTCCGTCTGTCCGTCTGTCTGTCTGTATGAACGCGTCGATCTCAGAGACTGTAACAGATAGAGCCTACAATTTTTGCATGTATGTAGGTGTATACTGTACCCACATCGAGTTTGTTTTAGATTTGGAAAATTCCTCCTCCTCCATCTTTTATCAGCGAAAAACTGTCTTTCTCTCTGTATAAACGCGTGGATCTCACAGACTATAATTTTTCATTTTGAAGGTGTATACTGTACCCACATAGAGTTGGTTTCAGATTTGGAAAATTCCACCTCCTCCATCTTTTAGCAGCGAAAAACTGTCTCTTTCTCTGTATGAACGCGTTGATCTCAGAGACTATAAGAGGTAGAGCCACCAATTTTTGCATGTAAGTAGGTTTATACTGTACCCAGATTAAGTTCGCTCCAGATTTGGCAAATTCCTCCTCCTTCATCTTCTAACCGCGAAAAACTGTCAGAGCTAAAACTTTTAAGTTTGAACCTAATGATTGAATATATATTCTATTCTGTATACCACTACAAGATCCGAGCAAAAACACCGAAGATATGCAAGTGCGCCTCCCCAATTATTCAAATAAATTTTAAAATAAAAGGAGTTCAAAGCTATAGGAACCACATTACTTGTAACAGGGTATTTTGCTGTCGGGGCACTCGACCGCAACACTCTTACTTGTTTTTAAGTTTTTTTTTACATGTATTGCCTTCGTCAGTGTCATTTTCGAAAAAAGTCCAAACGTTATTTTAGTTTTCTTTTGCCATTTTAATTTAAAATGTCTGCAGACACAAACTTAACCACCGATCAGTTTCATTGACAGTCATAAACTGAATAAATTTTGAAAGCAGAATGAAACGCAGAATCAAAGAAGAGAACAGTCGACAGTGACTGCAATTACAGGAACGAAAGCGAATCAGCAGCTGCTGCTTTTGCTTTTGAATTCGTAGAAAGTTTCAGTTTCAGTCAGAGCAGAACTGGCGAAGCTGCCATCAGTCGTAGCGCTTCGCAGTTCACCAAAATTTTTTTTTGATTTTGATTTGATTGGTGCTTTTGAGAATTTCTGCAGCGCAATTTGACGCAACTTTTACGACTCTTGCTATTTTGACTGCAGCTATTCAATCACTGGTGACAAGGTAATGCTCTGTATTTGGTAAGACCAATTGAAATCACAGGAACTCAATTGATGCGTTTGAGCTGAGCATTGAACTCAACTAACGGCCAGAAATCGAGCATTTACAGCAAATCGGCCATTCTTCGCAGATCGATCACCAGCTTATATCTTATATTTAAGCACTATGAACACATTTACAGCTAAAACTAAGTACTAAACTTCCCAAATCAAATTTTTTCGAGCTGGTTTCTAGGACATAATTGCCAGAAAGATGGGGAAAAGTATTTTTGCATTTTATGTCCATGGACAGTTAATCCTTTGAAAATGAATTTCTAAAGCCAGCTTCGGGTTCAGCGGGAAAAACTTCTTAGTACGAATCAATGTATTAGAATTTCAGTCCTTTGAGATACCTCCACTTTGACAGCTAATCAAAATACTTTGCCAACCCCATTTACACAGAAATGAATGACAGCCGATTAGTACTGTTTGTTATTGAAAGCTTACTTTTTACGTTTACGTCCCATTTAATTTCCTAATTTTTAATTTTTTTTAAAAGCTATATGTTTCTTCTTAATTTCTTTGCTCAAAATAATCGTGTATTAAACTGAAGAATGTGGCTACAAATTGAATAAGTTTTGATACGTAGGTTGCTTCCAGAACAGAGCAGGTGTTCTTTGCTAAGGATCTGTAAGTGATTGAAAACATGCATCATCAGTAACACTTAAATATGCTGATTACTGAGCATTTTTAGATAATTAACTAGCATTAGTGTAATGCAAAAATGTCTCTTCTGCAACTTATCCACGAGGTGGCCGAAATCTGCTTAAGCTCAGGTCACACGAACAAGTGTCTCAGCGGTTTGCGAATAACTTTGAGTGAAATAATTCGGATTGGTTGACAATTTATTAAAAAACACAATTTTAATTTTATTTGATTTTTAACAAAAAAAAAAAAAATAAAAAAAAATTTTTGCTTTATTTCAAAAAAACATTTCTACATCATTAAACATAGCTGCAACATCCAAAATTTATACACGTACAATCGGCATAGCAATTGTCACGTCTCCTTTTTCGCTCTTCTATATTTAATTGAATATTATTTCTCAGACGCCTAATTTGATCATCTTTTGCGCTTGTCGATCTTTTTAAATCTACTAGATTTCCTTCGATTTTTGCAATTTTCGATAAATATTCTTGAATTCGTTTATCTTTCTCGCCCATTCTTTTAACATTTAACACATTTGCATTAATAGTTTCTGTTTTGTTAAGCTGCAGATGTTCAATTTCAATCGTTGTTAGGTTGATTTTTCTTTCATGCTCGTTTTGTAGGTCTTCCAATTGGCTTTTTTGATAATAAATAATGCCGTCCTGCATCAGACGATCATCTTCCAGTTGTTTCATTTTATTTGTCATGGTTTCATTATCCATTCGTAATTTTTGTAAGTCTTCCAGCATTGGTCGAAATTTTATAAATACGTTGACCAAACATTCATCGTCCATTTCGGTGGAAAGACAGAACTAAAAAAAAAAAAAAAAAAAATCGGGTTAATAAAAAACAAACCCCTTTTTTTTTTTTGAAAAAAAAAAAAAAAAAAAACCCCCCCCCGACCCCAAACCCACAAACCCCCCCATTTAAAACCCCCAAAAAATTTTTTTTTTTTTTTTGGGGGGGGGCAAAAAAAATTTTTATCGACGCACATTGGGGCGACTAGAGCAAATTCCGCGCCAAAATTGATTTTTTTTTTGAGATATTGAAGAAAGTTTAAATGCAACTTGAAAGATGATTAAATTTTGCGTAATAATCAAAAAAGAAAAATAGTCTAGGATATTTGGTTCTCCCACAACACGCATTTAAAGTTCACCTTTCGAACTCGATTTTAAGGAATTCATAAAAAATTGCATTTTAATGTATGTTCGCAATCGTTTTTTATGAATATGAAACTTTTATGCGGATATGTGGCGATTGGAAGTATTAGTTTTGACTATTCTTAGTTCATTAGTATAAATAAAATTTTCATAAAAAAAATTTAATATTTTTTTTTAATTTTTGGAAAAAGGTCCAAAAAAACAACTTTTTTTTTATTGTTGGACATAAAGTAGTTACCCGCGCGCGATCGCTCTTTGAAATAAATTTTAAAATAAAGTTTCAACATTAAACTTTATGTCCTGAAAAAATTAGCGTGCCCTTTTTTGCCTTTTCTGAGAAAATTGAATTTTAGTAAGTGAAGTCATTTTCAAAATTCCAATATCGCCAGCCCTGGAACATTCGCGCGCATGTTGAATGTCATTAATCAGCTGTTCTAACACCTGTTTTGTTTGTTTACTTTCTTGATATTTGCGAGTGGACTAAGTTTGAAAATACTTTTCTTTAAATAACCATGAAAAATGAAGCAGGTAGTGTATATTTTAGTGTTTTGCTGGCAGAAAATGATAGAGTCGAGAAAGAAATTCTGCGACTTATTAACACTGTGATGCAAGTTGAAGGCGCTGAAGTTGAAGTAAGCCATCAGTTAATTCTTTCAATGATTGACGGAAAAGCTTGTAATGCATTGACGGAGACAACATCAACATCTAAGTGTTACATTTGCGGAGCAACAAGCAAACAATTTAATAACATTGACGAAATGTTATTAGAGGAAGTGAAAGCGGATAATTTGAAATTCGGGCTTTCAACTTTGCATGGAGAATGTGGTTTTATGAATGCCTTTTGCATTTGTCCTACAAATTGCCTATAAGAAGGTGGCAAGCCAGATCGGTAGAAGACAAAGAAATTGTTGCCAAGACAAAAAATCGAATTCAAAACGAATTCAAGGGAAAACTAGGCTTACTTAGTGATCTCCCGAAATCTGGATTTGGAAGTAGTAACGATGGTAACACTGCAAGGCGATTTTTTCAAAACGCAGAATTGACTGCAGAGATAACTAAGATAGACATCTATTTGCTAAAAAGAATGCACACTATATTAATAGTTGTTTCATGCAACTATGATATTAATATGGAAATAATTAATTATGCATTGCTCCCAATTGGTCAATTAACCGAGGAGGCCCAGGAAAGACGAAACAAAGATTTCAAGCTTTACAGAGAACATTTTTCGAGAAAATGCAGTCGGGAAAAGTGCAACCTCGATGTTCTGAATAGAATGTTCATTACCTCCGATCCTCTGGTATCGAGGCATTTCAAGAGCCAGGAAAAAAAAATATATCAAATGCCGAAATCAGCTTTAGATCTGTTAGAAAATGTACCTGAAGTTCAAGAGGAGTACTCTAATTCAAGTGAAAGTAGCGATGGGGAACAAAGAAAATTGTTGAATATAATACGAAATTGGGTATGTTGTTTTTTATTATAATTATCTCTAAAATCTAAAAAGTTTTGAAAATTCAACCTAACCCGATTATTCCAACGAAAACTATAGGAGGAGTTTGAGACCAACCGAGGAGTGAAACAGAGATGCCTTCTTAGCCCTCTCCTATTCGCTCTTTTTGTCGACGACATAGCGTGTGACCTGGAAGGTGGAGTCAAGCTTGGAGACCAAAAATTTAAGATCCTCATGTACGCAGACGACATGGTTATCATGGCAGAGACCCCAGCAATGCTGCAAAGAATATATGTCAATGTTTTCGCAAAAAAAAAAAAAACACTTGTAGTATTATTTTCATTGAAAGTGGACTATTATTTGTGAAAATGAGCTGCGCCGATTGTCGGTATTCGCTTACAAAACTCCTATTGCTAAGCTCGAATGCTATAATGGAGTTTTTATGGGACCACAATGTGATGGCGAAGGAGTTGATATGTCCGAGGTGCAATAGACTGTGCACTTTAGAAGCGAGTCGATGTCAATTTAGGTGCAACGCTATTGTGGAAAGCACGAACGCCAAGAAAAAGAAGAAGAATCGCGCGATTTTTTAAAAAAAAATTTTCTTTTTTCAAAATATTAATTTATAGGAGGAGGATGTTCACGAGGAGGATGACAGTGGACTAGGCCCTTCATTTGGGGACACCACTTAAAACAAAAACGCCTTTCTGGGGATTGCGTGGAATAGGCCTCCTGGGGAAAGCACGTGAAAAAACGGGCTTTAAATTTTACCTCGATAAGTGGCGTTGAAAAGAGTTCATAGCAGTTCCAATAGGTGATAAGTTTTCCTCACTTTGGCACTCAAATTCAAACAAACGTACGCCTTTCATATAGGTAAAGATATAAAAATTTATTTAATAGCAAAAACAAACTAAATTCGAAAAGCATATATGATCAAGTATATATTTGTATGGGGAAAAAATGCAAACTTTGAAATTCAATAAAAAAGAACCATGGTCGACCGCCAATTACACTAGTTTACAAAATAAAAAAATAAATGACCCATTTCAACTGAAATTTTTTTTGGTGTAGTTTGGAATGGTGATCTCAAAAAACGATTTCAAAAATTTTTCATGGCTTCATTTTTGAAATATGAATTTTTTCACTTTTTCGGTAGGTGCTCTTGCATTTTAAGTCATATCTGACTTCATAATTGGCAGATAGAGTTAAGCAAGATATGAATCGAAAGGCAATTGAACTGCCAGTAATTGCGTAGAGCATTGTTTTTAAATCGGCTTAGTAGTTTGGATACAATAAACCAAAACATTTCAAAAAAATCAATTTTATACTCAAAAATGCAATAAATTACATTTTTAAACGCATAGAAAAAATTTAAAAAAATCCAATAAAATTACTTTTATTTTTTCTAAGTAAGAATCGCACTTTCACGAAGACAATAAGGTATTGGTGAGGAAAATCGTGTAACACGAACCGTATATGGATCAAATTGAGTAGAGGAAATAACATTCAAATTTGGGTATTTTGTGTGTTCACAAAAAATAAACTTTTATTTTTCTTGGTCTTTAAGTCACTTTATGAAGTTAGCGCAAAGCCAGAACAAAAATCAAGAACCGAACAAAAGTCGAAGCAAACGGAAATGTATTTTTAAAAATTCACGAAAATACCACATTTTTTTTTGCACTAAATTGTTCACAGCTCCTGTGTTTGTTCATAGATTTTGATAATCGTTATCTCATTTTCTTCGTAGGAGTTCAGAGAAAAATAAAAATAATTTTTTTGGATTTTTTTATTTTTTTCGAGGCGTTTAAAAATGAAATTTCTAGCATTTTGTGAGCAAAAATTGAATTATTTGAATGTTTTGGTTTATTGTATTCAAACTACTAGGCCGATTTAAAAACAATATTTTACGCAATTACTGGCAGTTCCATTGCCTTTCGATTTCTTTTTTGACTCAATCTGACAATTATGAAGTCAGATATGGCTTAAATGTAAGAGCACCTACCGAAAAAATAAAAAAATTCATATTTCAAAAACGGCCATGAATTTTGAAATCGATTTTTGAGATCACCATTCTCCAAAAAAATTTCAGTAGAAATGGGTCTTTTGTAAACTAGTGTTATTTTCTGCATGTAAATTCATTATAATTCGCGGTCCATCAAGAATTTTTGGAGAAAGCTACCTTATAGTAAACATTTACCCATGCTTCAAATGAAAGATGGAAATTAGCCGGAGATCCGTTATAGTCTCTGCACACTGAGCACATTTTAGAGGAACTCTTGGAATTAGATGATGATGTGAAATTGAAATTTACACTGCTCACATCTAACATCTTACATCTGTCAGTCAATTTCTCAGAAACGAGTTGTATCAAAAATTACACAAAAATAGATTGAGAAAAAATAAATTGGCATAAATTTTATTTAACATTTGCTCTACAATAACAGGATTATGAAGCTAATGGTGGTGATTAAAAGGCAGATATTATTGGTCCTTATCCCGAAGGAAGATTATTTGGGCGTTTTGTGACATATTTATTTTGCAAGTTCTTATGCTCCAGTATCTTTTTGCTAATTTAATCAGAATCAGATCTCGTCCGTTTTGGTAAATGGGCATTGGTATTATCGATGCATTTGCTGCTTGAAATTTCAGAATTAAGGTCAATTGGGTCCTCTGCGTAAAAGGTGGAAAGATCTGCATCATGTCCGAAATGGGACGAGCACCTTTCATGATTTTGTCACATGTCATCAATATGGTCCTTAAGATAGCTTCTGTGCAAGGCGTTTTTAAGTCTTTTTCCTGCCGACTTAATATATAAAATTAAAATATTTAATAATACATGACAAGTTTCTCTGTCACTACTTAATTTCATGAGGAACGTGTGGAATAGAAACATTTTGCTTCAAGATGTTAGATGTTGGATGTTGCTCAGTGTAAAAAGCCTATAAATTCGAAAAACATATATGATCAAGTATATATTTGTATGGGGAAAAAAGCAAACTTTGAAATTCAATAAAAAAAAACCACCGGTGGTGACCGCCAATTATTTTCTGCATGTAAATTCATTATAATTCGCGGTCCATCAAGGAAAAATAATTCCAGAATTTTTGGAAAAGCTACCTTATAGTAAACAATTACCCAAGCTTCAAATGAAAGATGGAAATTAGCCGGAGATCCGTTAGAAGTGGTAAAGACATTTAAATACCTGGGAATAGTCCTAACGCCAAATATGAAGTTTGACACCCACCTCCAAGAAAAGCTTAAAGACAGTCGAGTAGCCATTAACAGCACATGGTCGGGCTTAATGCAGGGAAAGAACGTTAACACGAGCGTGAAATACAGGAAGTACCAGGCTACGGCGAGGGCCATAACTTGCTATGCAGCTCAAGTCTGGAGAGGCCAGAAATACGAGGATGTAGAGCGAAGCCTGATATTCTTTATCAAGAAAATCTTTGCCCTGCCCTTAAACACACCTAACTACGCCATCTATATAGAAACTGGACAAAAAAGCTCTCAGAATGCCAGATAGTCGGTCGCAGCCTACTTACTGCAACACAAGGCACAATTATTTCAGAATTGGGTAGAGCTTGCGTCACAATACAACACAGAGATATCCTTAGATAACCAAAATAAATGTACTGATGAGCATGAAAAAATGCTGACCAGCATCGAAGCTTTTTCCAGGCAATCCAATGTAAACGCAGCTCGACAAAGCCTCACAAGGACCACTTACAGCAGACTGAAATACGACCTAGGAGCAAAGAACTATTTCCAGGATAGCATGGCGATTGCGAAAATATCGCTTATTTTTAAAGCCAGAATAGAAATGCTACATCTGAACTACCGCCCACACATCGAAAACGAAAGCGAACGGTGTCCGCTTTGCAACACCACAGAACGAGAAGACACCGAACACATTGTAGCCAGGTGTCCAATTCAACGGGATTACAGACTTTTACATTTCGGGAAACAAGATCTGCAAGTGGAAGAGTAAAATGTAAAATTTGCTATACAGCTCCTCCAACGGGGCCTAGCCAAGCTTCTCTTAGTCTCTTGGCGTGTGTGCTACAAATTTTTCGTGACCGTATGTGTAAAAGCTAGATGTTCAGAAGCGGGATCGAACCCACGACCTCCCTACACTAACACTAACCGCTGGGCCACAGACGGCCACAAGTGGAAGAGTACCTGAGCATTTTGAACGGAACAAATTGGGAGATTTTAGGCAGTTTCCTCACGGATGCTCTAAAATATAGATCTAAAATATTAACAGACTTTCAATAGTAATTTGTAAATCATGTGCCAGGTCCAGTCAAAATTAAATGTCAAATTGCTGTTCAAAATCTAATGTATTTAATGTAAAATCTGAAATAATCACTTATGTTCAATGTATGAAACTGCTTAGGCTGATGGCGCTACGCCATGCCCACGATAGCAAATAATAACCTACTACTACTAGACTAGACTAATAATAATAAAATAATTTTTGATTTCAAATTAATTCAGGTGCAGAACTTACGTCGGTGTTACCCATTGTCCTTAGAACAATTCCTAATATCAGAAATAATTTAAATTTAATTTTCATTGTTACTCTTCACTTCTCCACCTAGGTTTAAAGACTACCATGCGAAGAGCAAATACATTTCATATTTATTTGTTGCTTATCAGTGCCAAATGTGGTCAAATGCATCAACGGCTCTGAACTTAATCAAAATGTTATCATCACACGAAATTTTAATGTTCCATTTTTCGATGGAAAAATGACTAGCCGGAGATGAGTTTAATCTCTAACCCTGCGGTGTTGCCATTTCAGCTATTAAGTTGCTAGATCTAACAATTTTTAGAGTGAAAACGCTCTTATTATTGTGAAAGTATCAGCTACAAATCTGGCAATTTGTAAATTTTGTTTAGCAATTTTTATACCCGTTTCTCGTAGAGTAAAAAGGGTATACTAGTAACAGTTAGAGGGAATTATTTCCGACCATATAAAGTTTATATATTTTTTATCAGCATAAAAAGCAGAGACGATATAGCCTTTCCGTCTGTCCGTCTGTCTGTATGAACACCTAGATCTCAGAGACTAGAACAGCTACACTCAGAAAATTATTTTTCTATATATAAGAAAATCGCCCTAAAATTGAAATCGCCTTAAATTTAGAAAAAATTTCTATATTTAAGAAAAAAATTTCTGAATTTTAGAAAAGTTGCCCTAAAAATGAATTTTTTAGAAAAAACTTTCAAAAATTAGAAAAATATATTTTTTTCTAAATTTTAGGGTAATTTGCTTTATTGCCTTTTCTAATTTTTTAGGGTAATTTCTTTAAGAAAGCATAGCTGTTAAATTGCGATTACGATTAGTAATCAATTACATTACTTTTTAAAAAGAATTGTAATGATTATATAATCCCCTTGGTTAAAAATATTTGATTACTAATTGATTACTTTCAGAAATAATCAAAAATAATCGGGATTATTTAGGATTACCAAAAAATAATCAAAAATAATCAAAAGTAATCAAAAAGTAATTCGACTACTTTACAAGATTATTTTTGAATATTTTTGATTATTTAACAAAAAAAAGGCATAGCCAGATTTGTGGCCCTCAATGATTTTATATAGCACTTTTAGCTGCCTACTGAACTTGTCGGAAATGGCGTAGAGGTTAAGGCCTATGACTGAAAGGCAATGAGTCCTAGGTTCAAGTCCCAGTTTGGGACATGCATTTTTTTTTTTTTTTTTTTTTTTGTAATCTAGAATTTTAAAACAATTGCATTAGCTCCCGTGTACCAGTTTATGCTATTGAAATGATTATTGTAATGTTTCCAAGAAGTGTGCACCACATAGAAGAAATCATCTCCGTCCCTATAAAATATATGACGAGCATGACGAGCTGAGTCGATTGACCTTTGTCTGTCCGTCCGATATCCTATAAATTATAAGATCTACTGACTGAGGTAGCTACTAACTAGGGTTGAATCTCGCCTCGGACGATCTAACAAAAAAAGGTTTTTCTTTCGGTAGAAAATAGCTTTTACACATCCGGTCCCCTTTACGAGCTACTGGCGCCAGCTTTGAAGTAACAAGCCATGAAAAAGCTTCTCAAACTTTGCCGTTCGGATTTGGAGTTAAACTGTAGGTCTGTTTGTCTTGTGCAAAAAATTATAAGCGCACACACGCCAAGAGATTGCGAGAAGCTTGACTTTGCCCTTTTGGGCTGTAGAGCCAATTTTACATTTTTACTGACTAGCTTAAGCTCGAAACCGGAACTTCAGGCGATGAACCGAAGAGTCATTTCAAACGAGATGTTGATAGTCCTGGAGGGAGTTATAATGCAGGCCATTACACTATGAAATGAAAAGAAGAAACAATACATATTTTCCTTGCTGTGCTTAATAGCATTAACTGGTACACGGGAGCTAATGCAATTGTTTTAAAATTCTAGATTAAAAAAAAAAAAAAAAAAAAAAATGCATGTCCCAAACTGGGACTTGAACCTAGGACTCATTGCCTTTCAGTCATAGGCCTTAACCTCTACGCCATTACCGACAAGTTCAGTAGGCAGCTAAAAGTGCTATATAAAATCATTGAGGGCCACAAATCTGGCTATGCCTTTTTTTTGTTAAATAATCAAAAATATTCAAAAATAATCTTGTAAAGTAGTCGAATTACTTTTTGATTACTTTTGATTATTTTTGATTATTTTTTGGTAATCCTAAATAATCCCGATTATTTTTGATTATTTCTGAAAGTAATCAATTAGTAATCGAGTAAAACTAAAAAATAGTCGTAATGTAATCATTACTTTGCCTTTAAAAAAAAATAATCAAATATGTAATGATTACGATTAGTAATCATTATTTAACAGCTATGGTTTAAACAACAACATTTTAAGCAAGGTAGAACTTAGCAAAAACAACATTCGAAAAAAACATTAAAAAAAAAAACTAAAAATTAGAATTTGAAAAAGTTTGTCCTACTGGAACTTGACTCCCAGGCCTCAACGTTTGCTAAGCGAATGTCATGTCTACTAGACTAAATTTTTTTTTTCTGCGTACATTCTTAACCACGGGGTATGACGCAACGTCTTGCTTTAGGAACTAGTCGAGTGGCCAAGACGATGTGTATTTGTGAGTGGGGGTGGGTGACGAGGTGACAGGAGGTTGTGATTGGGGGTGAAGTCTGGGTGGCGTCAGTCGTCCCCCTTTTCTACATTTTTTATACCCTTGGAGAGGGTATATTGAAATTGTCCGGATGTTTGTAACGCACAGAAGGAAGCATCCCCGACCCATAAAGTATATATATTCTACTGAGCTGAGTTGAAATAGCCATATCCGCCTGTCCGTCTGTTTCTATGCTATCTCCTCCGTCAGTTTTAAAGCTATCGTAACCAAACTTTGCACGAAACTTTTTGGTATAAATACGCTGCACATTTGTCGGAACCGGCGGATCGGATGACTATAGCATATAGCTGCCATAGGAACGATCGGTTGAAAAAGTAGTTTTAGTTAGAAAAACTTTTTGTTTTCAATGCTATCGCTCCCAACCCTCGTATTTATAAGTTTTCTATGATTTCACATAATTTCACTGAGATTTATTAAAATCGGACAACTATATAGTATAGCTGAATTACAAAAGATAGGTCTGAAAATAGTTTTAGTGAAAAAACCTTTTTTGTTTTCAATGCTATCGCTCCCCAAATGTTACTACATAGATATTACGCTCCTACCCCAAAGTTTTCTGATTTCACATAATTTCACCGATATTTATCAAAATCGGACAACTAATAGTATAGCTGCCATACAAAAGGTAAGTCTGAAAAAAGTCTTAGTGAGAAAATGTTTTGTTTTCAATGCTATCGCTACCCAACCCCATTTATAAGTTTCTATATCTTCACATAAATCGGCAACTATATAGGAAGTTGCCATAAAAAGGTCGATAAAAAAGTCTTAGTAAGAAAACCTTTTTTTGTTTTCAATGGTACCGCTGTTTTTAGTTACAGATATATATTATCTGTCTACCACACAATTTTGTCAAGTTTGATTTAAATCGGATGACTATAGCAAATCGCTATAGCGATCGGTCATATTGAAAAACTTTTGGATGAAATATCGTATAGCCATATATCAATTGGATTATGCTCCAGAGGGTATAAAAACTTCGGTAGGCCGAAGTTAGCTTCCTCTATTTTTTTTATTCTTGTACTGCCAGCTGCTTCCTCCTCATGCCAGCGCTGCCATAATCGCTTGGGAATTTTTAATCCACATAACAGCTGAAATTGTCTAAGGGTTTTTTAGAAAAATTGCCCTGAAGTCTAGAACACAATTTCTAATTTCTTAAATATAAGGCGAGTCGCCTTTGGCCCTTTTTTTAGGGCGATTTTCTAAATATTAGGGCGAAAATGGCACTTTTTAGGGCGAGTTGTTTTTTGAGTGTAGAGCAACCAAATTTGACATGTAGACTCCTATTGTCTGCACGCAGATCAAGTTTGTTTCAAATTTTTGTCACGCCCACCCCCGCCCCCACAATTAAAAATGTTGAATAACTTCCACATTTTTAAAAGATATCAAGCTCAAATTAAAACTTAAATTCATATTCGCAATAACTACAATCGCTGAAATTTTCATCAAGATCGGATATAAAATAGCTGTGCTAAAAAATGTTGCATACTTTTCGGATATTCCCACTCAGGAACACAGGAACCCTCTATTAAACATCTGTTTTCTTGAGTAACGGGTATATCGAAGTCGGTTAGAGCCGACTTTAACTTACGCTCTCGTTTTACTTTTGAGTCGCAGTGCAAAAAGGTTCCTCAACAATTCGTTTGAAAGACTGCTGATGATTGAATTATGGCTATTCATGAAAAAGCTATAAATTCAACCAGCCTGCTTTATGATGTGTGTGTGTGGCTTGTTTTAGAAAAGTTATGAACAAAAATCATAAGTTATAGACCTGCTAAAAGTTCTATGATTGATATTCTAATAGGTCACAAATAATTAGAAATCAGGGAATCAAACCGCATCAAATTTTGGTTCCGGATATGGTAAGTACCGAAACTTCCGTTTCGGTAAAAAGTTCTCTTTTGATTCAATTTTGCTTCGGTATTCAGTGTCGAATCGGTACCTAGATTTTTACTGCAGTTTTCCACGATTTTTAATAGCTTTTTCAGAATTTTACCATTGTGGTTTGTTTGTTTTTGTTGAAGTTGCTTATTGCTAAATATATGATGGGTCTAAAAATAAATAAAAACTTTGAAAAAATATTATGTTTCCTTTACTTTGTGATAAAAACATTTGCGTTGGTTGAACTGGTGGAAAAAACCGCCGAAACTTAAGAAAAAAATTAAATCGCGATTTCTAAAAAAAACGGCCATTTTGAGATTTTTCAAAAAAATTAGGAGTAATCCTCTTGATATTCTTAGTTCTCTAAAAAAGGTTTCATGATGGGACAGCCATAACTTTCCGCGAAACTCACTTCCAAAGAATCAAATTTTACTGAAATCATAAGCAATAGTAATATAAAATTAAGCATTTTTATTGGGCATATTCTTTCTTTTTGGAAACACATCGAAGTCATCAGCGTAGGAACATTATAAAAATCTGAATGAAGGCGAGCTTATAGTACAATGCGACTTTGCTGAGAATTTGTCGCCCAAACCGCGAACCAGTCGTTCCACTGGAACAACGACCAATGCACTCTGATTCGGTGGTGTACTAATACAGGAAACAAACAGAGTTACGTCATGGGTCCATTGTAATATTATCAGATGATTTGCAGCATAATACAACTGCATTTTATTGTTTTCAAAAGAAAATTGTGCAGTACATAAAAAAAAAGTTGGCTCCCAGCTAAAAAAATTAATTTCAGCCTCGGGGCCGCTCAACATTTCAAGAACCGGTATAATTTTGCGAATCTTCTTAAGCATCGCGAAGACTTTGGAATTCCCGGGGAGTGGCACTTTTTTGGAACGGCGCATGGAAAGGGCGCATGTGACGGCATTGGAGGAACATTAAAAAGACACGCAGCACGGGCTAGTCTTCAAGCCGTGAACCTGACCAAATTTTGTCTCCAGAGGCGTTATTCGATTGGGCCAAAAAGAATATGGAGAAAACTGAGGTATTTTTTGGCTCTAGGGCTGAAATAATGAAAGTGGCAGAGGAGTTGACTGTCCGCTTCAACCATGCGGAAACGGTACCAGGTACTCACAAATACCACAGCATCATTTCTATCGACAATGACCATCTCATGTTTAAGAAATATTCCTACGCTGATTACTTCGATGTGTTTCCAAAAAGAAACAATATGCCCAATAAAAATGCTTAATTATACCCTTGGAGAGGGTATATTAAAATTGTCCGGATGTTTGTAACGCACAGAAGGAAGCATCTCCGACCACATAAAGTATATATATTCTTGATCAGCACGACGAGCTGAGTTGATATAGCCATGTCCGTCTGTCCGTCTGTCCGTCCGTCCGTCTGCTTCTATGCTAGCTCCTCCGTCAGTTTTAAAGCTATCGTAACCAAACTTTGCACGAAGTCTTTTAGTATAAATACGCTGCACATTTGTCGGAACCGGCCGGATCGGATGACTATAGCATATAGCTGCCATAGGAACGATCGGTTGAAAAAGTAGTTTTAGTGAAAAAAACTTTTTTGTTTTCGATGCTATCGCTCCCAACCGTCTTATTTATAAGTTTTCTATGATTTCACTAATTTTTGAAATTTATCAAATCGGACAACTATAGTATAGCTGCCAACAAAGATAGGTCTAAAAAAATCTTAGTAGAAAAACTTTTTTGTTTTCAAGCAATCGCTCCCAAACTTTGTACAGATCAATATTATATACTACCACAATTCAGTTGGATCCATTTAATAGTATATCTGCTAGGAACGATCGGTCGAAAAGTAGTTTTTGTGAGTAAATAATTTGTTTGATCAAAATCGGATGAATATATCGTATAGCTGCCATATAAAAAACTGGCAGGCATACAGGGTTGCCCATATTTGACGGACCCATGTTTTTTTTTTAAAAAATCAAAGAAAAAAATAAAAATTTGGCGGTTGGCAATCTTAATCATTTAATTTGTTCCAAGTAGATTTGTTTACATCAATTTTTGAATATGATATCTCTCAAATGGCCGCCTCTGGCGTTGATGGCGTATTGTGCCCTTTTTGCAGCATTTTCCATCGATTTCGCCAACATTTCGGCCGGAATAGCGGCTATTTCTTCACGAATGTTGTCCTTGAGCTCTTCTACGGTCCTTGGCTTGTTAACGTAAACCTTTGACTTCAAATATCCCCACAAGAAGAAGTCAGGCGGCGTCAAATCGGGCGAACGCGGTGGCCAGTCCAAATCACCACTTTTCGACATCAAACGGCCCGGAAACAATTTCTTCAGAAAATCGATTGTTATGCGACTTGTGTGCGGTGGAGCGCCGTCTTGTTGAAACCAGAACTGCCTCATACGCTTTCGACGAATAATTGGCATCACAAAATTGGTCATCATGTCGCGATAACGCTCCTGGTTGATGGTAACAGCATGGCCTTTCATTTTGGAAGAAAAACGGCCCAATGACCGTTTTCGCACTAACGCCGCACCAAACTGTGACTTTTTCGTCATGAAGAGGCACTTCTTGAATCTCCTGAGGATTTTCAGTGGCGTAAATACGGCAATTTTGCTTATTTACGGTCCCATTCAATGTGAAATGTGAAAATGTGAAATTTTTTAAAAGCACGTTGAGTTTTCACAATTGACTTGTTCTGTTGAATGTAAATTTCAACTATTTCAGAGCGCTCGCGTGGCGTGTATTGTTCCATGGTAAAAATCTGCTTGGACTGACGCTTCAAACGCGGTATGTCATTAAGCGATCTGACATCTCTGTCAAAAGTTATGGCGTTGCCAGATGGGTCCGTCGAATATGGACAACCCTGTATATCATGCTCCAAGGGTATATAAACTTCGGTCGAGCCGAAGTTAGCTTCCCTCTATTTTTTCTTACATTAAATCAAATTTCCTTGGAAAAGGTTACTTAATGTGGTCGCAAGATCTACAAATGTAAACACTTAACACACGTTTATGCAAATATTTCGTAAGCCTGACGTGCCGGGGGGAAAACGAACAATTGATTTAAATTCTGCGACCAAATATACATATGGTATGTTTTCTATCTTCTCTGCTGCAAAAGTTTCCCCTATTTTTGTAGACCTGTGTAATTAGTGTTTTGGTTCCATCTATGGTTCGGTTCAAGTTAAATAAATATGTAATTTATGTAACTTATGTTCAGTAGGGTGTCCCAAAAAAAAAAAAATTTGTTTTGCACCGGCATTTTCTGAAAGCTTATAGAGTAAAGAATTTTTGAGATTTTTTTTCAGATTTTTCGAAAGACGTTTAGAGGTCGCACAAATCGAATTTCCCCTAAAAATGGGGTTTTTCATATTGATTTCGATTTTTACTTATAACATGGTAAATAACCTCGATTTTCCTAGTTTTAAAATCGGCATTTTAAAGAAAAATGTCCAAATTTTACTATTATGAGCATAAACCGTGAGTTTTGGCTTAGCATTTGCTTATTTAGGTACCATAAATCAAATTTTTTCGTAAATTTTTCATAAATTTTGTATAAAACGCATTATAACTCTTAAAAATTCTAAAAAAGGGAAAAAACTAATGATGCAGTTTAAAAGATGGTTAAATTTTTAAAAAACTGAAACTAAAAATTCAAATTTGCTCTTACCGTTCCAGAGTTATACTCTTTTAAAGCTTTGTACCCATTTCATGAAACTGATAATATTAAAAGATGTTTGCCAGTTTTGCATCGAATTTGCTTTAAACATTGAATTATGATATTTTCGCGTTTACTCTTTATTTTTCCTGCTTAGTTGTAAATGTAAAATTGGCTGACAGCTCCTCCAACGGGGCCAAGCCAAGCTTCTCACAATCTCTTGGCGTGTGTGCCTTAAATTTTTCGCACAAGAGAAAGGGACCTACAGTTTAACGCCGAATCCGAACGGCAAAGTTTGAGAATTTGCTTTTTCATGGCTAGTTACTTCACAGCTGGCGCCAATAGCTGGTGAAGGTGACCGTATGTGTAAAAGCTATTCTTCTAAAGAAAGAAAAAAACTTTTATTATTAGATGTTCAGAGGCGGGATCGAACCCACGACCTCCCGCCTAGCAGTCCAGCACACTAACCACTGGGCCACAGACGCTTAGTTAGTTAGTCCAATACTAATGATATTTTTTTCTTTTACGGAGAATTCATGCAACTCAGTACAAACACTAAAAAAAACCCGGCATAAGACCCTTTAATTATGACAAAAGGGACCTCTGTACTCATAACCTTATACCCAGTTTTTCAAATGAAGCTTCGGTTCGCATTTTACGGGTACTTTTGTACTTGCAGCACACAACGATAACAATTTAACTTAGATTTAAATGGTTTAAGATAAAATTCTCTAAAACTCAGCAAATGTGGACAGGGTCATTGGGAACGCAATATAAAAAATTCACTTCAATCGTGCAATAGATTATGGTACCTCCCGAAGAAGGTAAACATTAATTTTTGAATATAAAACGAAAATAACTTTAAGCTTTTTAACTTTAAAAGCGCACGGTAGATTTTCATTAAAATCGTTTTTTGTGATGATATAATGAGCTATTGCATAACCAAAAGAAATGGTACTCGACAGCAAAAAAACCGCCAGTTTGAGTACCATTCTTAGACTCACCCACAAATCAATTCATATATGCCATAAACCAGATCTAATAATATACAGATCTGCGTTTTCAGTTTTGCCAACAAAGACTTGGTTTGCGACTTATAGACAATTTTGTACTAGCAATTGACCATTTAGGGTAAAACAAGCTTCACCAAAATTAAGAAATAAATTTTATTAGTAAAGTGCTTTATAGGGAGCAGAAAAACAGATCATATCATTAAAATACTTTAGTTCAGGGCATCTTGGCGTACCACGATTTGTCTATCAAAGACAATTTTGATTAAAATTTTACTTTTTCTTGGTGGCAGTGACGAATTTTACTCATACGATTTATTGTACAATTTTTCGGTAGCTTGTAATACCCAAATGATAAATGTTGTTCAAACGGAATTGCTAATACAAAATTTCCTATGAAACGCGAAGCAAAGCATCCGTGGTGAATATGAAAACACAGTTCGAAATCATAATTCAATGTTTAATGCAAATCCGGTGCAAAACTTTCAAACATCTTTTAATATTATTAATTTCATGAAATGGGTACAAAGCTTTAAAAGAGTATAACTCTGGAACGGTAAAAGAAAATTTAATTTTCTTAGTTTCAGTTTTTTAAAAATTTAACCATCTTTTTAAACTGCATCATTAGTTTTTTTCAATTTTCATAGAAATTTTAAAAGTTATGATGCGTTTTTTACAGAATTTATGAAAAATTTACGAAAAAATTAAATTTAAAATTAACTATACAAGCAAATGCAAAGCCAAAACTCACGGTTTATGCTCATAAAAGTAAAATTTTGACATTTTTCTTTAAAATGCCGATTTTAAAACAAGGAAAATCGTGGTTATTTACCATGTTGTAAGTAGAAATCGAAATCAATACGGAAAACCCCATATTTGTGGGTAAACTCGATTTGTGCGACCTCTAAACGTCTGTCGAAAAATCTGAAAAAAATCTCAAAAATACTTTACTCTATAAAAAATTTTTTTTGGGACACCCTAATGTTTAGTACTTCTGTGCTTTTGGTCACCTGAAAATTCATTCGATGGTACTGATAAGAAAATTAACGCCATAGCTTTAAATTGTTTGTTAATTGATTTAGATTTATTTATTTGAATTTTAATTTTATGTGATTTTGAACAAAAAAATTATGTTTTTAAGTTTATTTAAAAAAAAACATTTCAACATTATTAAACATATTTGCAACAGTTACGATGTGGGCAATGACAGTATGTATTACAATTGTATTGTCTCTGTTTTCGCTCATTTTCTAATGATTTCAAATCATTATTCAGCTGCTTAATGATTACATCTTGTGAAGTGCTCGTTTTATTGAACTCTTCTAGACTTCGTTCGATTTCTTCAATTTTAGATGTATATTCTTGAATTCGTTTATCTTTCTCGCTCATACTTTTTATTAGATCCGTATTTGCCTTGATAGTTTCTGTTATGTTCAGCTGGAGTTGTTCAATTTCAATCCTTGTTTGGTTGATTTTCCTTTCATGCTCGTTTTGTAGGTCTTCAAATTGCTTTTCTTGATTATGAATAA
Organism: Lordiphosa stackelbergi; assembly: GCA_018904235.1. Classification (NCBI taxonomy): domain Eukaryota; kingdom Metazoa; phylum Arthropoda; class Insecta; order Diptera; family Drosophilidae; genus Lordiphosa; species Lordiphosa stackelbergi. Next base: position 44,872 of record JAEIFU010000500.1, read on the forward strand.
TGTCCACTTTCTGCAGATGATCAGCTTCCTGTTGTCTCATTTTATTTGTCATGGTTTCATTATTCATTTTTAATTTTTTTAATTCTTTCAGCAGTGGTCGAAGCCTTTGAAATGCGTTGACCAAACATTCATCGTCCATTTCGGTGGAAACACAGAACTATAAAATATAATAATAATAAAATGAGTTATTTTTGATTTCAAATTAATTAGGGTGCAGAACTTACGTCGGTGTTAAACATTGTGTTTAGAATTATTCCTAATATCAAAAATAATTTAAATTTAATTTTCATTGTTACTCTGCACTTCTCCACTTAGGTTTAAAGACTACCATGCGAAAAGCAAACACATTTCAAATATATTTGCTGATTATCAGTGCCAAATGTGGACAAATAAATCAGCGACGCTGACCTTAGTCAAAATGTTATCATCACACGAAATTTTAATGTTCCATTTTTCATCGAAAAAATGACTGGCCGGAGATCAGTTTAATCTCTAAACCTGCATTGTTGACATTTTAGCTATTAAGTTAGGTTCGGTTATGTTGCGATGGCTGAGATCGACAAGTCGCTCTCCCACTTAGGCCACTATGGGCCTATTGCGATACCATATTTATTCCCTGTTAAACCTTTTTAGTACTGAGGGGGGTCCTCGTTACTGAACCCACTGTGTGGACAGAATAAATTTGAGCAGAGCTGGGATCTCTAGCCCGGATGTTTTCGAGAGGTTGAGTAGCAGAGGCCGACCAAGTGTCCTGAGTCTCCTTCTACTCAAGACGGGGCAATGGCACAGAAGGTGTTGTACCTATTTCTACTCTTCTTCGTGTCCGCAACTTATGCAGAAGTCATGGTAAGTGACGCCAAGGCGTGCTGCGTGTCTGCCAATAAGACAGTGACCCGTGAGGGTCCCCACTAGAAGTGATATGTGGTCCCTTCTGTGACGTAAAAGTGTGTTAGTACGTTTTCGATCGAATGTTGGCCACGTAAGCCTCGCTACTGCACAGGAAGAAAAGTTTTTCCACCGATTCGTAGCGAGACTCAGTGTTTCATCTTTTATGTAGAGCTTAAATGTAGCCATAGGTATACCTATCGTACTCCTCTCTGAAAGGAGCTCGATGGTGGTACCTATTCTGGTCAGTATGTCCGCAGACTCATTTCCTTCTATGTTGCGATGACCAGGCACCCATATAAGGTGTATACTGAAATGCCGTGCGATCTCATTCAGAGATGAGCGACATTCCATAAGTGTTTTAGCATTGTTGGTATGTGAGTCAAGTGCTTTGAGGGCGGCTTGACTGTCTGAGTAAATAAAAACATTTCCTTCCTTGATCGTGAGTGTGCTAAGGTAGGTGGCAGCTTTATGGATGGCTACCACCTCTGCTTGGTACACACTTAAGTGATCAGGAAGGCGGAACGATAAGTTCAAATCTATGTTGGGAGAGAAAACGCCCCCACCTACTTTTTCGTCGAGCTTAGAGCCATCAGTGTAGATTTTAATGGCGTTAGCTCTGCTATGGGGATGGTTTTCCCAAACGTTTCGGCTTGGGATATAGACGTCGTAAAATTTGTCGAACGTTGTTTGTGGCAACAGTAGTCTGTAATTATTGGTATACCGATTTGGTCTTCGAGTATGGTGGCGTGTCCCGAATTTCCCCTGTTCCAGTTATCGGATTATCGTAGTCTTAAGGCTGTTGTGGTAGCCATTTTTTATAGCTACGAGGTTTAGTGGTAGAAGGTAAAGAATAGTATTTAGCGTTTCCGTTGGTGTCGTTCGGAGAGCGCCGCTAATACAAATTTCCGCACTTCTCTGTATTTTATCCAGATTGTTCAGGGTTGATTGTTTTCCAAGTGCTGGCCACCATACTAGAGCTTCGTCGAGTAGTATGGGGCGTATTACGGCTGTGTAAAGCCAATGTACAATGGATGGGGAAAAACCCCATTTTCGGCCAATGGCCTTTTTACAAGAGAAAAACCAATGGTTGCCTTTTTTATGCGTTCATTTATGTTGTCGTTTTCTTACTAGCGGCCAGTGCTGCCAGAATCTCAGAACTAAAAATTGCTAGATTTGGAAAAAAAGTTGCTAAAAATTGCTAAAAATGATAAGAAAATTGCCAAAAAAGTTGCTAAAACATTAAAATATTCGTTTTCAACATATATAGGTGCATTTCCATTCTATCGAACGGGACCATCGAACACATTTAAAGTCTAAATCAAAGATTGACCGTTATTGGTGCTGAGGCTGATTTTGGGCAATTGTTCGTTTTAACGATAATTGCATTCGAATGTGACAAAAAGTGGACCTTTTTTTGGAAATGCCCATATGTATGTATTTTTAGAAAAAAAAAATGAAATACTTTTATTAAAACGGAACATGACTTCTGTATCGTAAGCAATTACATCATATGTAGTACATATGATACATATAATACATATTATGTATGTATTTTAAGAATTTTATATTTTTATCTACAAAAAGCTTACCAAGAATTTTTGTCACACTAATGTTAATGGACTCGTCCAACAAAAGCATCGAGTCTGAAGTAAGTCGTCCACGAAATGCATTGCAAGTACATTTTTAATAATGTACCTGTGTTAGAGTCGAAGGTCCAGCTATTAGTACTCTAAGCACCACTCAAACCACTTAGATTTAATATTGTATATTTTATCTAAATTTGTAAATAAATAATAATGTACCTGCACTTCGTTCTGCCTGATTTTATATTTGCAGCAGCTTAGCAAGCTTAAAACAACTCCCCACACAACTTTGACAAATCACTTGTCGCAACAAAGAAAATGTTACATAGAAGCACACTTTAAAATCCTCTTTTTATTGAGTGTTGTTAACTCCATCCTGACAAAGAGAACATTCATTGTGACAACTCAAAATATTAGTCAAAGTATTTGTCGGCATAGGAAAACAAGTTGGTTAGAGGGAGATGGACATAGTCACAAAAATTACTCAGAGAGCCAAAATGACAGCAAACAGCTGACTAATATCTGAGTGAAATGAAGACGACTCCACAAAGTGTGCTTCCATGTTAGATTTTCTTTGGTCGCAATCGCCGTGTGTTTGGCAATTTGTAGGCATAGTACCGCTTCCTGCTCCTCCGTGTTAGATGACTTTCGAACGAAAGCTTTGCACCAATTGCGGATTGCAATACGCACAATATGCTCTCGTTGGATTAGTGGAATCCCTGCTATCATTTTTAGCAGCCAGGCATCACACATTAAAATAGTGAACAAACTCTCCCTGGGAACCACTATTAATCGTAATTTGTGACGTCAATGCAAAAAGGTAAAAAAAAGGCAAAAACGCTGAAGAATAGTAACAAATTGATCGTTTTGTACTAAAATTGCTAAAATTGCTAAAGAAAAATTAAAAATTGCTAGATTTGTGGCTAATAGCATTTTTAAATAAAAAGTTGCAAATTTTTTTAAAAGTTGCTAGATCTAGCAACTAAATTGCCAAAGTGGCAGCACCCAAAAACATTAATCCTTACGGGATCAAATCAATTCCAAGCGATCCGATCAGAAATAAGATTAAGTTGAGCCGACTTTTTTAATCCCAAGAAAGATTACATTTATTCCGGGGCAATCTTATAAAAGATTAAATTAAGCAAAAAAAAATTCGAGCACAATTTATTCCCAAGGATGGATCACTTTATGCATGTTCGAAATTAATTTGAACTCGACATGTTAAATTGATTTGGTCCCATGAAAGATAACTTTTCTTTCTTTCCTTCGCCATTCCACATGACATAGGACATCATTATACACTTCAAAGACCACATCAGAATTTTTAAAAAAATGAAAATATTTTTTGTCTAGTTCTTTGCACTATAATTTTAATTGTAATCTGATTATATAAACAGTGTGTTTACTAAAAATTTAGTTATTTATAAAAAAATTTAAGTTCTACCGGGAATTGAACTCGGTTCCCCGGATTAAGGCCAGAGTGCTTATCACAAACATACTGAACATATAATTTAATATGAAATATTTAATGTATTTGTTCGACACTTTTGTAAAAGGTCTATGTCTACATTGACAATTCAAAGATAACTAACCAGGGGGGAAATTGGAACTTTTAAAGCCTTCTCGAGGCCATCAAACCTCAATATATCTAATTTTGGATTTTTGATAAATTTTCTATAAAATTCCAGAATTTTTGAGCCATGTTGTGCAAAGATCGTCAAATGTTGAAAATCCACGAATGCAATGCTCCATCGGCTGTTGCAGCATGTATAAAAGGCTACTTATATTTCTTCGCTGTCGATCTATAATTTATGGACATGTGATCTCGAAATCACATTTGGAAAGATACAATCCTTAAAAGCTTGAATTTTGTAGAACATCCTGGAATTCGAGATTGAATTTTCAATTCATTCTTGTTCAGCATCAACAGCCAAGTCGATATAGCCATGTCAGTCTGTATAAACGCACCGATCTCAAAAATTGTAAGTTATAGAGGTTTGACATGTATGGTACATGTACTTCTTGTCAAGTTTATTTTCAAGTTTTGCCACGCCTCCTTCCGCCCCCGCGAATTAGAAAAAAAGTCATATCACTCACAGTTTTAAAAATTGACGGTTCGTACCATTTAGGGATAGTTGGTAATTAACATTATTTATTGACTTGCCGAGGAAATGATAAAGATCTGATGAGCAATACTCAAGTTTTGACCAAGAGTCAGTTTCAATCGATGGTCAGTTTTGTAATGGTTACAGCAGTTTGTCAATGTTCAGTTTTAAACTGGGCTGCAAACCTCCTAAAAATCGAAAGAGGTTTACTCCGGGGTTCGAACACGCGGAACATTTTGGGTTTGGGTTCACGAAGCGGGTTCAGGAGGTCGCTGAACCAAGGTTTAGGTTCGAACCGGGGTTCAGGAATAATTTTGTTTTATCGTCAGCTCGGACAACATTAAACTGGAAATTACTTAAAAATTTAAAGGTCGCGCGCACACATGTGCTACTGACGGCAGAACTTAAGGCTGATCTTGACATATAACACCGCTCCGATCATGCTAGCTATCTTTTAAAATCTTTAAAAATCAGTTGTAAGCACAATGATTATTTTTCCAAAGCTTAAATACATTCGAATTTTGAAGCAATCTCTAAATATCCAGAAAAGAATCAATGAAGTCGTTTACCGATTTGATATTAGTCACTTTTTAATTATTTTCTTGCCACTTAGAAAGATTCCATTTCATCAGAAGATGAATATGGTGCTAAATCAGTCATGATTTTATAAATTAGTTCCGTTTATAAGCTGGAATCCCAAGATATAGTTGAAGAAATTGGGATTGAATTTACAATTAGAGAACGTTTTTTTAAGCACTATCTAAATATGTACGAATATTTACACTTACAAAAGCCTGTATAAGTTCATTTGCGTGAATTGGAAATTTATAGATTCGAGAACGAATTTTGTAGAAACATAGTTTTGAACCGAACCCTTTTCGACTTTTTTTTACTCCGCTTCAGGTTCTGGTTCGGCTAGAAAAATTTTTTTTGCTCCGGTTCAGGTTCGGTTTGGGCTTACCAAAAATGACGGAAACTCCGACTCCGGAGCGGTTGAACTCCGAACCGGTTTTCAGCCCTGGTTTTAAAGAAAGAAATCAGCGTTGCTACTGCAGGGTACAGAGTAATTTACACTCGGGCTTGATTGACTTTTTGACTTGTTTTTATTCAAATGATTAATTTGCTTTGTGTCAATTTTTCGGCGTACTTACTTCTTTGATTTGCGACACACTGATAACAAACGTTCTTTGTCATACGTGACATTTAAAAGTGAACAAAAGGAAGCTGCCTTGTACACTCTTTGTATTTATTTTAGAGTGTTTGTTGTCTGAGTGACATTTTGTGGAAACCATGTACATATGAAGCTATTAAAGATCTCTTCTATCGACTAGCTTTCGAGATATTATCGATATTCGATTTTTTTTGATTTTTCCTCCACCTAAACTTATTATTTTTTTGGTTTTTTTTTCTTCTATATTTGATCCCATAACATTAACAGCACACACCACAGCTCATTTTTGGCCAAGTTTTTTTCTTTTTAAGTTTGTTTAGAGCTTCTAAATCGGTTGTAAAACAAAAAAGTTGTGGGAGTTTAAGTGGAGGTAACTTTCGGAATAATCTAAAAACGATGCCCATATATATAAATATAACAGATTAAACAGATAGTAATAATAATAAAATCTTCTAGATATATGAAACGGATTCAACAAACTGGCCATCCTGATGTCCACTCACCTGTTGCTTCTTCTGATTCACCTTGTGGAGCATCATCATCTGATCGCTTTCCCTTTTCGAGGCAGCCAAGGCAGCTGCCTGCTCCAAGCAAATTCGTTGCTCCTTCTCCTGATCATGTTGCTAGAAATAAAAGGAGAATTAAAGAAAATAAATAAGATTTAATACAATTACAATAGAGCCTTCTGAGTGGAAGTCAACTCATGTCCAATTATTTTTGCCAATTAAATGCTCCCAAAATTGCGAAAATTTGATACGAGCGACCATCAAAAATGTACAAAATTAAAAATGCCGAGTAACAATTAAGTGTTTAAGTGTTTAAATATTTAACATGTGCACAACCCTGCACGGCTAATACTAATAATTAATTATTTTTCGTAACACGTGAACATAACAGAAGGAAGAAAGATAAGCTTGGCCGAATATTCTATGCACTTGCCCACATTTGTTTAAACCAAAAACACATTTACCGATCGATTAAGAGTTATCCAACATAAAAAGGGATTTATTATGTTACCTCCGAAATGTAATAAATGGGCAAAGCATCAATATCGAATCAGTCTAACTGGTTCTGTTTGGTTTCCTCGAATTGGATTGTTTATGCTTGCTATAGTAACAATCGGTTCTATTATTTATTCATTCTATAAGGATTCTATTTATTCTAATTCTACCAAAACACCCAATATTTTGCGGTTTTTAGAAAATTTTAAATGAATGTGAACGAGTGCTGGTTTGTACATTTAATACTTATTTTAAAGTGGCTTTTTTTACTTTTTCAGGATAGGTCACTCATACAAGAGGAATCGTACAACAAACGGAACGATAGAGTATATGCTGTGTCAACAAAACAAGCGTCCGAATTCATTTCGGTTCAGAGAAGTCACCATCCCTCTTTTCTACACCCAAATTTTTGTTTTAACGCTCCGAGCATTGGACAATTTCTCGATGCTGCTCTTTCTTGAAATTAAAAAAGCTGGCAAGAGGTAAATTTCATGGGCTTTATTGAGTGTCCGGCCCGTTCCCTTATTTCTGTGTATCATAGACGATAATACCTCTCCCGATAAACAGACACTATACGAGCGTACCACTACCCTCTCTTTGCAAAAAAAACATGGCTTACTGGAGCGCGCTATCGCATGTCTGAACGCGCATCTTTCTTTCATGAAAGCATAAGCATCATGTGGTTTTGCGTTTACACTGCTTTGTTGTGAAGTGACAAGAAAGTTCGGTTACTAGATTATAAGGCAGCAAAACCGTACGTTTGAAATCTACTAGGCTTTGAACACTCGGTTTCAAACGTTAGTCATCTGATCTAGTAACCCAAAATATTTTAGCCAGTTCTCATATATAAGCAGCCATTTTAGGAAAGACCTTTGATGATGATTTCATCCATCTAGAAGTAAGTAAAAATTAAAGGATTCGAGCAGAGATGCAAACCAGTTCTATACAGAACCGAAGCAAACAGAGCCGCTAATTGCAGATTATAGACTAACAGGTGTCCTTTCAAAAGGCTGAGCTGCACCACAAGGAAAAGCGGTTCGACTTAGTTCACTAACGAGTAAATGCCAACAAACGATCTATCACTGAGCCCAAGACTTTATTTTTTTCGTCTTGCGTTCTCTCTTGCGAATATTGCTTTTAGGAGAGCGGAGCTCACGAATCAACTGTCTTCAATTGAGCATAATACAATAAATGTCTGCGAAAAGTGCTATTTGTTTTGTTTTGTTCATGTGGTAGGCATGTACACAGAAAAAATAAGATCAAATATCAAGATGGTATTTCAATATAATTTCAATAATATAATACTTTCATACCAAGGTGAAACTATTTAATATCAATGTGAACCTGTGAAGTTTTAAGGTCGACACTAACAATATTATATTGATATTGAAATGTTATTAAAAGTGAAATGCAAAATTCCCCAGTGATATGTGTTCGAGCTCAAAGTAGACATCGAAATGTTAAAGCAGAGAGAGAGCACATAGAGTTGCTCGGATCAGAGACAGCTATAGTCTATCTCGAAAAAAACAATAACAAAGTTCACTGCCTAAAAAATTTAGACAAGCGCGGAAATTTCTAGGTTTTTCTTCGTAAATTTCTTCTAAAAATTTCGTTCCGTGTTATTGCGAGAGAAAGTAAGTGAAAAAAGTGCGGCGCAAAAAAAAATTTGAAACGGTAAAAGTGAAGTACATGTGTATGTTTTTTGTATTGGCAATTTGTATTCGCAAATTTAAAAATTGTAAAAAGATAGGCTATTGCCTTCATTCAGTCGCTATACCCCCTGCGGTATACCCACTAAGATAATATTACACACACACATACATACATATATATTGTGCGTGCTTTTTCACCTTATGCCTCTACATCAGTGGTGCACAAAACATTTTTTTCTTACCCCGTGGGATAGGAAGTCAAAATGCTGCCGGCGTCGCAGCCGACACACGCATAGAGAGAGAGAATATATGTCTCTATAAATAGCACGCACACACATTTATTGTTTGTTTGTAGCCCATGTTTGACATAATGACGTTTACTTGTGTTTCACTGCTACGCACACCATCGCAAAGCTTGATAGTGTGTTTTGGCACCACTGCTCTACAAGGCATACATAGCCCAAGTTTTATTAAGCAAACTTCTCGTCTGCCTACTCTTCTAAATAATTTGTAAGCTTTTACATTACTTCTTATTATTTCACAACAACGTATGAGGCTGTACCGTTTCTGTGTGTTGAATAATGTAGCTTCTGTAATATAGCTTTGAAATTTCAAAATATATCCTTGATATTAGCAAATATCAAATTGTTGATCTGACAAAATATCACTTTCATATGTTCGAAATGTAAACGTCATATATTCGAACATATCATCTGGGTATTTTTCAGATGAAGGCCGATTTGATACTAAAAAATATCAGCTTGGTACTAAATATCGTGATCTTTTTTTCTGTGTACAGTGTATAATTAAACAAGGTAGGTGCACTTTGCTCTCTTGACAACTTGTTAAATTTCAGTTAGTAAGCCATGGAGCAAAGAATATTAGCGAGAAAGGTTGCTCAGTCGACACCGCTTCTGTCAGAAAATCTGTCAGCTGTTCGCTCTCATTTACGCTCTCTAGATACTTTTTGGTCAGCTTGTTCGTCTTCTGGATACTTTGGGTTATGGTCGTCTTGCTCTAACCACAGTGATTTCCTACTGGCACTTTGAAGTATCTATTTGGGCACTATAAGTATCTTTTGGGCACTATTCGTTTAGCACCAGCAAAAAATTGAGAGGCAGCGCAAACGTTCTCTAATTCTAATGGCTCCATGAGTAAGCAATCTTGCTAAAGCGAAGCATCTCCGCGGACGAATTTTTGTGTTTTACTTAGTAGTTTACACACAAAATCTGGTGGGTAAAATTAACTATTTTCGCTGACAGTAACTTTTTCCCAAATTTTTATGCATGGTTTTGGTGTTGTTTTGTAACTGTGCTAATAGTGAAATCTACTGAAGGACATTTGTGAGCTTTACGTATTTATTTTAGCACCAGTTTTGTTGTAGCTGACAACAAGTTACTGTTGCCATGGCATCCTTTACCATAGAATTAGTAACTCTGGACGATTTTTTCATCTTCGGTTATTTGTTTTTGCGGCAATTTAACAATAATATGAAAATCACCGTACCCACAAGTTAATCTTAACCGCACATAGTGGTATGTAACTTTTGAATGTGTTTGATGCACCGATTAACTGCCCTGACGGCAAATCTAACCGCGAAAATTGACTTGGCAAATTTAGTTATCTTTTATAGAGCACTTTAACCGAACTAGAACTTGAGAATTACTAGTATTTTATTATGGGATATTCAAGAAATTTGGAGCATATGTTTAGGCAGACTTAATACAAGTAATATGTTAGAGGCGCGTAGCGTAACTGGTAAAGACGTGCTTCCAATGGTGTTGAGACCAATGGCCCCGAGTTCGAGTACCCCTATAAGTCAAAATTTTTCAAGTTTAATAAATAAAAATAAATTTGTTTAATTAAATAGACTTTAAGCAAAAACAAAGATTAATATATTCTGCCAGAGAATAAAACCGTAACAGACACCGTAATCTTGAACCGCTAAAAACCTTTTTAAAATTTGAAACCGTAACCGGAATAAATTTTATCTTAAATCCGTAACCCTATAACCTTTATTAACAGAACCGGTTATTGGTACCAAAACAGAAACAACTATAGGGGTTAATTTTGGTTTTTCCTCTACTAGTAAACTATTAGCTAAACCTAAATTTATTTAATGTTTGTATGTTAATGGTCTCACCCCCCTATTTGATACTTTTCGATGTAGTCGAGTCTTAACAGACGCGAATAGTCTTTAAAGTTTTTGTGTATAACTCATTCGCAGTGTTGCCAATTATTATATATTTTTTTCATTTATAAATAGTCGGCGTTGATTTTATTCAAAAACTATTTGAATGAAAAGTAATAATCCATCAAAAGATGGAAATTGAAGCAATTGAAATGATCAAATAATTTCGATGTAAAAATTATTTATGAACGTTCGTTAGAATTTTTTTCAAAACTTTAAGGCTCTGTCGCGCCCATTTAAAATTAAAATAGAATTTTTTGATTTTCACAATTATTAATTATAAACCAAATCTTAGTTTTGGGATTGCTGAGAACTGTTTTTTTTCGATTTTGCCTTTTTGAAATCGGACCTAATGTACATTGTACAATCAACATTTTATTTGATCTAATTCGAGCATATTCTATCATAAAGATCCTATTAGAAAAAATACTAGTTCTTATTCAAAGTGTAGATTGTACAAAATTGGTAAAATACAATTTTGATTTGAATTGTAATCTAAGTTAATCTAAGAACTACTTATTTTCTAACAACTAATTTAAGGTTTTGAAAATGTATACCTATTTTGTGCCGAAATAGGTCTGAGAGAAATTTCTTAATTCATAGTCTATTTATTCCCTTTTTTGCTGATTATGACCATTTGTGGCAAACTTTAGTCTCAAATCAATATACCCTAATGAAAATCAATTTGCCCTGTGTACTAGCAATTACATATAAAAAGAGAGTCAAGTACGAAAAATCCTTACAGTTGGTGTTAGCACAGCGGTTATAGAGGTCAAATATTTTTTGAAAAGTATTAATTCCAACACCATGGAACTTTCTCGATTTGCGTTCAAATATTTTGAGTATGGCATGCATATTGGCGGCTGGTTAGCTCCTGCCAGGGCCAAACAATTCTATCCGATACACCAAGCTTTCGTTTTATGGGCAATCATGTTCCAGCCCTTTTTAATCTGTATCAATTATATCAAGGAAATCGATTGCTATACACCAGGCGAACTTCTAACTTCAATACAAGCTGGCCTTAATAATATGGGAACCCCGGTGAAAGTAACCTTTGTACTCCTAAACATGTGGCGAATTCATAAGGCCAAGGAGTTGCTCAGCCGCCTGGATGAGTACAGCCAAGAGCGAGAGGAATGTATTCAAATTGGTTTCGGCATACGAAGATGCAATTCCATATATCTCATGTACCAGATCATCTACTTCGGCTACTCTACCTCCACATATCTTACTTCAATTTTAAATGGAGTGGCCCCCTGGCGTCTCTACAATCCTTTTCTCGATTGGCGTGAGAGTATGGCCAAACTTTGGCTAGCTTCTACCAATGGAGTATGTGATAATGCACATTATCGCCATGCAACATTTATTACTTGATTTGTACCCTACGTTGTGTGGAACTATCATGCGTGTTCACATTCAACTGTTACAGCAAAAAGTTACCAAAGCTGCGTACCGATCCCGGCGAGAGTACACGACAGAGCTACGAACAGCTGGTAAAATGTATTGAAAATCATAAGCTAATACTAGAGTAAGCCAAAATTTGGTGTTTCGTCATTTAACCTTTTCGTTATCAATTCGCTTTCATTTTTTGCTAGATATGCCAATTTAATACGACCCATCGTAAGCATCACAATCTTTATTCAATTTGTGGTTATTGGAGTGATTTTGGGTATCTCTTTAGTCAATCTACTGATCTTTGCCAACTTTTGGAGCGGCTTGGCCACTTTGGTGTATATAACTGGACTCATGGTACAGACATTTCCATTTTGTTACACCTGCGACCAGATCAAAGAGGATTGTGCGACCCTGTCTTTGGCCATATTCCACTCAAATTGGCTAGATGCCAATCGTGGTTACAAATCAACACTGATATATTTTTTGCAGAATGCTCAAAGGCCAATTGCCTATACAGCTGGATCAGCTTTTCCCATTTGCTTGGAAACTAATTTAAAGGTGGGTGATAAACTAAAATGAAGTTTTTATGTTTTATTATTGTTTTTTTGTTTTTGATGGCAGGTGGCAAAGTTGGCGTTTTCTGTGGTGGCCTTTGTGAAGCAATTGAATCTGGCTGAAAAGTTAAGAGGATACTGAACAAACTACTGGGAATTATATGACTAAAGGAGAATATTTTTAGAGACACACATGCACATTTTAATACATATTTAAGCTGGGTTGCAAACCGCTCGAAAAGTGGTTCAAAAAAGGACTTTAGCTAAAGGCTCGAGTAACAAAAAGGTTATTGGATCATATTACATATTTCAACAATAATGAAAAATCTGACAAGCCTTAATAACTCAGTTTACAAGTACAAGATATTAAAAATGAGTTGAGTGAGTTAATAAAAGCTCGAGTTAGTAAAAATGTCTTTTTAGTGCTTACTAACCTAATGAAAAGCCCACTGATGACCTGATTTTATGTTCATAACTTTCAGAATTTTACCTGCGAGTTGATGACTTACTTTTACTTTACTTTTTACAGTCAGTATCAAGAAGTAAACGGTTTGCATCCCTGCATTTCTTGCACATTCCAGGCAACCATTATATAAAATACCTAAAAAAAATACTTAGACAGTTAATGTCGTGAAATGTCATATGACTAAGTTTGAAATAAAAAACCTGAGTAAGCCACTGGGCACTCAACTTGTTTAGTTTTTTTTACTGATAACAAATAACGTCAGCTTCAAGATTTAAATAATGCTCTCCGAGAAATTTTACTCAATCGGTCTCCTTTACCAGATATAAGCGCGGATCAAGCTTATTCAACTGTATTAAAACTATGGTAAATATGAAGTTAGCTTTTCCATTTCGTTTTTCTATTTCTTTGCAGAACATGGTTAAAAATTCAGAATAATTTATCAGGGTTGCAAGCCGGTTCGAGTCATACTGCTCCAGAGTCGGAGACTCCAAAATTTTTGGGAAGGTCGAAACGAACCTGAACCGGAGCAGAAAATAATCGAAGAGGGTTCGGTTTAAAAAAAGGTTTCTATTAATTTTTTTTAGTTGCTATAAAATTCCAACACACTTTTTTCACTCATACAAATCGAACCCCCTAACACTTACTCTAGAGATTTTGGCCTCGGTTGGTTTGCAAAACGCACGAAAAGTGTGTCGGTGTCACAGTATTTCAAGAAATTTCATTTTCTTATTTGGAAAATCAAGTTAGTGAAGGTTTGTGTCCAAGATAGTGGTCCATCTTTCATGAAGTTGTGCAAATGTATGTAACAGGGAGAAGGAAACATCTCCGACCCTATAAAGTATATATATTCTTGATAAGTCATTGTGGAGACTCAATCGATAAGCGATAAGTGAAGATTATGAGGCGATCGGTGAACGGTCACACTGGAGCCAATGAGTTGCGGAGAGCTGAAGCTGTGTGACACACATGTACCGAGAGCAATTAATATATTTGAAATAAAAAGAGTTATTGTTTAAAATGTTCATAAACCTGTGTTATTACAATGGCGACGAGAGTAAACAACATTAATTGTTGATTGGATTGAACAATTTGGTTGTGAGTGCGTGCATACGCGGGTGGAAAAAAAAAACTGAAGACGCCGGTGTGTGTGTGTGCAGTTAACGGCATTTGTGCATTGAGACAAACGCAAAGAAGACAAAGAAAAACTGAACATAACTGTTTCTTGCTGCGGGCATATGAAAGGTGGTGCGTAAACTCGACTGTTTGAAAAAAAACAAAACAAAAGCAAAATCCCTTTAGTGAGGTGCGCTTGGAAAAGAAAAGCAAAATCCCTTCAGTGTGGTGCGCTTGGAAAAAAAAAAGCAAAATCCCTTGAGTGTGGTGCGCTGGCAAAATGCAGCAAAATCCCTTCAGTGTGGTGCGCTTGGAAAAATAAAAAGAAAAAGCAAAATCCCTTGAGTGTGGTGCGCTGGCAAAATGCAGCAAAATCCCTTCAGTGTGGTGCGCTTGGAAAAATAAAAAGAAAAAGCAAAATCCTATGAGTGTGGTGCGCTGGTAAAACAGCAAAATCCCTTCAGTGTGGTGCGCTTGAAAAAAATTCGTAAAGCAAAATCCATTTGGTGTGGTGCGCTTGGAAAGGCAAAATCCTCAAGGTTGTGTGAGGAGCGCTGGCAAGCGCTAGTGCGCTAGAATCGCATGTGGATTGTGGCAAGATGGCTGAGCTAAAGCCATTTCTGTGCAACACCATAGAAAAGTCGCTCTGGCGTTTTGAATGGGAAGCTTGGCTGCGAGCCTTTAACATATATGTGGACACCGAAGAGATTCAGTCGACTCTTAAGAAGCGAAACAAATTGCTTCATCTGGGCGGCCCACAGCTCCAATCTGTTGTTTATAATTTGCCGGGAGCTCTAATTCCCTATGATGAAACAACCAAAAATGATGTTTTTACACCGTTGGTTCAAGCGCTTAATGAATATTTTTCACCGGTAAGGAATTCTGCATTTGAACGGCATTTATTCCGAAGTATGACCCCTATGGATGGGGAAGGCTTTGCGGAATTTCTTTTGCGGTTGCGTCATCAGATAAATAAATGTCATTTCGGAGCTACAAAGAAGGAGATTGATGACATATGCCTACAAGATAAAATTATTGATACGTGGGCGTCTCCAGAGCTCAAGAGGAAACTGTTGGAAAAAGAGCAAACGTTGGAGAACATCATCACGGCCTGTAATGTGGATGAGCAAGTGACTCGGCAGTCGAAGGTGATGGCAGCAGCAGTACAGCAGACCGGTTCAGAGACAGTTAACAAAATCTTTTCAAGTAAGTCCAGGGTAAATCGGCCCGAATATGAATGTAACAGGTGTGGACGCAAGGACCACAATGCACAAAGTCGGGACTGCCCAGCAAGAAAGGCGATATGTAACAAATGCTCCCGTATAGGCCACTATGCCAAAAAGTGCCGGACCAGACCAAAACGTCCGTTTGGTTCCCCTCAAGAATTTGATCCAAAACGACGCCGTAAAGAGGAGACTCAAATTCGATTAGTGTCTAATGGATTTTCCAGTCATCAATTAGACAACACCACCTGCTTACGGGTGGCAAACGCTATGGAGGCAGATGAAAATATATTATGCCGAATCGGAGGGTTGATGGTACCCATGGTCATCGACTCTGGGTCGCGTTACAATCTGCTTAGTCAGTCAGACTGGGCCAGGCTTGGTAAGGAAGGCGTTGCAGTTCTGAATAAGAGGACACATTCACCAAATCAATTTAGGGCTTACGCTTCGGACCAGCCTCTGAGTGTTACATGTATTTTTGAAGCACCTATTGCGGTAAGAAATGATCCAGAACATATTGCTACCTTTTACGTAATAGAAAAAGGTAAGCAATCGTTGCTGGGAAAAGATACGGCTGTAAAGCTGAATGTGTTAAGACTGGGCTTAACTATTAATCGAGTGGATGAATTACAGCCATTCCCCAAATGGAAAGACGTGACGGTGAAGCTTTCAATTGACCCAACAGTTAAGCCAGTCAAGCAGCCAATGCGACGGGTTCCATCAGCGGTGGAGGATAAAGTAGAAGATCAAATCAAGGCTGCATTGTGTCAAGATATCATTGAACCTGTTGTGGGTCCCAGCGCGTGGATATCACCAGTTGTAGTTGCGTTCAAGGAGTGTGGGGATGTACGACTCTGTGTGGATATGCGGCAAGCGAATATGGCTATTCTTCGCGAGAATTATCCTCTGCCAACTTTTGAGTCATTAATGTCAAAGTTGAAAGGAGCCAAGTTCTTCTCCCGCCTTGATTTGAGAAGTGCTTACCAACAAATTGAGTTAGATGAGGATAGTCGGGAGATAACCACGTTTATCACTCGTGGTGGCTTATTCAGATATAAGAGATTACTTTGTGGGGTCAACTCAGCACCTGAAATTTTTCAGCGCCTGTTGGAGGAAAGGCTGGCTGCTTGTCCGAATGCTCTGAACTACATCGATGATGTTATCATTTTTGGGAGTACCGAAGAAGAGCATGATACAGCTGTTCAATGGGTCAAAGAAATGTTCCAGAAAAACAACATTTTGCTCAATGATGAGAAATGTGTATGGAAAACGCAAAAGTTGAAGTTCTTGGGACATATTGTATCAAATCAGGGGTTCGAGGCCGATCCTGATAAAATCAAAACTATTACCGACTTCAGGGCTCCCAAGACGAAGGAGGAAGTTCGCAGCTTCTTGGGTTTAGTAACCTACGTTGGGAGATTCATTCCTGATATGGCGGATACCACCGAGCCGTTGAGATGCCTTCTGAGATTGAACGCCAAGTTCGTATGGTCTGATGTGGAACAGAAAGCATTTGAAAAATTGAAAGCCAGTGTATCTGTAGTCCCAAGTCTGTCGTTCTTCAATATAAAATATAAGACCAGGCTTATTGCAGATGCCAGTCCCGTGGCTTTAGGTGCAGTACTGTTGCAGTTTAATGACCAAAACGAACCCTGCATCATATCGTTCGCAAGTAAAAGCTTATCTGACGTTGAAAAGCGGTATTCACAAACCGAAAAGGAAAGTCTTGCGTTGGTATGGGCGGTGGAGAGATTTTACTACTACTTGGCCGGATTGGAATTTGAGCTGGTCACGGATCATAAGCCACTGGAGGCTATCTTTAAGCCAACATCAAAACCCCCAGCGCGAATTGAGCGTTGGTTGCTTCGTCTGCAAGCTTATCGATTCCGAGTCATTTACAAAGCAGGAAAGGAAAATATTGCTGATTCAATTTCCAGGCTGTGTTCCATATCAGATAAAAGCTCATTTGACTGGAACGGAGAAGTAAATATATTCCATGTGGTTTCCAGTTCTGTTCCGGTATCGATGACAATATCGGAAGTTGCGGAGAAGGGGATCCAAGATGAAGAACTGGTGGATGCGTTGACTTGTCTGCATAGTGAATCTTGGAATTCAGCTACATCGAGTCCCTATTATCCATTTCGACTAGAATTGTCAGCGGTTGGTAGCATACTCTTGCGAGGCACTCGACTAGTTATTCCTCAACAGTTGCGAAATCGAATTTTGGAGCTTGCTCATGAGGGTCATCCGGGGGAGTCGGCCATGAAAAGGCGTCTTAGGTCAAAAGTTTGGTGGCCAAGAATCGATAGAGAGGCAGAACAGTTTGTAAAGGGTTGTCGGGATTGTTTGTTAGTCTCTCAGCCAGTTAATCCGGTTCCCATGAAACGACATACGTATCCGACTGGTCCATGGCAATGCGTAGCCACTGATTTGCTCGGCCCACTGCCCAACAATGAACACATTTTAGTCCTCATCGATTACTACTCCAGGTATATGGAAGTAAAATTTTTAAGATCGATATCTTCAAAAGTCATTATTGAGCACATGGTTGAAATCTTTAGTAGACTGGGTTACCCGAAAACATTGAGAACTGATAATGGCAGGCAGTACATTAGCAGTGAATTTAAATCTTTTTGTGAGACTAACAATATTGAGACCATAACAACGCCCCCTTATTGGCCTCAAGCCAACGGAGAGGTGGAGAATATTAACAAGTCTTTGGGGAAACGCTTAAAAATTGCACATGCAAATAACAAGAACTATCATCAGGAGATTCAGAAATTTATAATGATGTACAATGTCACACCCCACGGTACTACCGGGTCGGCACCATCTGAACTGATGTATAATCGCCTTATCAGAGATAAGATTCCTGGGGTACAGGACTTAGTAGGAGAATTTGTTGAATCAGCCGAGAAAGACATGGATCTTTTAAATAAGGAAAAAGGGAAGGAAGTTGCAGATAAAGCAAGAGGAGCTAAGGAAAGTTGTATAGAAATCGGGGACAGGGTTCTACTTAAAAACGTTGTGTTTCCCCATAAACTTACGCCAATGTTTGATACTACTGTTTATGAGGTAGTACAAAAGCAGGGTAGTTTGGTAAAGGTCTCGGGAGGTGGAAAAGAGTTTATGAGGAATATAAGTCATATTAAAAAGATTCCAGATCTGCCAAATATCACATCATCTCATCAGGGCCGTGACGAGAAGTTACCGGTGGAGCCCACGACCACTACGTTGACTTCTTCAATTCAAACTACTGGTGACCATCATCCCGGAAAGGATCCTATAACAGATGGAGTTGGCCTGAAGATGAAAATGAAAAAAATAGGAGGGATGTGGAGACTCAATCGATAAGCGATAAGTGAAGATTATGAGGCGATCGGTGAACGGTCACACTGGAGCCAATGAGTTGCGGAGAGCTGAAGCTGTGTGACACACATGTACCGAGAGCAATTAATATATTTGAAATAAAAAGAGTTATTGTTTAAAATGTTCATAAACCGAATTGCAATTGTGCGGAAATGAGCGCAAATCAACAAAAGTAAGAAACTTCGATATTTAAATTAATAAATATGACGCAAAAAACATGGAGAAAAACGAAAGCGCAGTCCTCTAAGAAGAAAAACATAAACCAAGTGCATTTTGGCTTTAGCTGAATTCAAATATTCAAAAAATCAACAATTAAAATAAAATAAAAAGAAATGCTCGATGTGCTCAGCACAAGGGCTGAACAAGTAATGAACTGAAGTCACTGGGATTTTGCTTAGACAACAAATTTCACATTGAAATTCAAAAGCCAAGCCTACTAGATGCGATTAATTGTCATTCAAAATCAAAGTGGATGGCATTAAAAATGTTGGTTGGTACCACAAATAATTCAAGACATACACTGAGAGAAAAATCTAAATACTTTGTACTTGAGGATGGATAGATGAGGCTGACTACCATAGAACTGCAGATTATATTAGAAAGCTGCAATTTGATATAAAGGCAAAATGTCTAGAGGACAAACTACGCCATGGCAAGACCGAAGGTTCTCCCTTTGGAAATGCACCCGACATGTCAAGAGCCCCTACAGCGGTTCGTAATCCGAAGAGAAGACGATCATGGGTTAGGTCTAGACTGAAGATAGTGGGGGAGTTCGCCAACAATTTAAATGGACGATTCACTCCCTTTAGTCTTGCTTTCGCGCGCATGCTGCTAGCTCTCTTGCACGAAACTGGCAAACTCTCACCCATCAGACCCATCTCGCTGGACTGCTAAAGTTTTCTAAGGTCCAGGGCTTTGACGATGTGGACGGCAAAACAGTCAAGGCCCTACCTGAATTGGGAGTTTTGTTTCTGCTTATGCTGTTTAACTTAATACTTCCTGCGGTAATCGTGATGATCAATTTTTCTACTGCCAACTTTCTCCAAAATATTTGAAATACTATTTCTTGGAAGAATGTTGAAGTTAGCCTCTTCCAGACCATCAGATTGTTGTTCGCAGAGGACGCAACAGGTTCATCGATTCACAATCCATAGGTGCGGCTAAAATTTGAGTCTTTATCTCGTATAGTCTTTAAGATTGACCCGTTCATATAGGCTGGCTATATCGACTAGGCTGTGAATAATGATCAAGAATATATATACCTTATAGGGTCGGAAATGTTTTCTTCTCGCTGTTACAAACATACATTTGCATGATTCCCTTTCACCCATTTCCAATGGGTGCAATGTATAAAAACGTTAGCCTGTGCGCTCTGTGTAATAAAGAATTTGCGGTAAGCAAATATACATACTGAAACACATACCTACATTGGTGATGTGAAATACGCGGCATTAAATTGTCAGGCCCGTTCTCGTTCAGCAAACCCAATTTAATTAAGTTTGTAGGTCATTACGTGCTCATCTTAATAGTTCAGCTTACAAATCTTAGTTCCATCGAACTTTGTAGTTCCGAATTGAACTCCACTTACCAGTACTGTCTACCTGCTGTTAGGAATTGGTGAGTTTCGATTGTAACCCCATTAACTTCCGCCACTGGCCCTAAGCTTAGGGGTGTGTGTGTGTGCCGTAACCAAAAATTTATTACTTGCATTTCTTCAAAATGTTTTCACTTTACAAATTCAACTTTAATTTTCTCTGGGATTATTTTCAACCATTTCTTTCGAAGTGTATGAGCTGTTATCTGAAAATGTGCGATTGGGAAGGCTTATGGTTGGTTCTGAGCTGCTTTTCAAGTAGTTTCAAGTAGTTTCGGCTCTTCGTCAAAGAAAAACTGAGTTAACAGTCACTGAATAAGACTAACAAAACAATGAGTCACTGAATAACACTATAAAAAAAAACTGAGTAAAAAAATACTAAACTAAATCAAAGATCCAGAATAACTGAACAATGAGTCACAGAACAATGAGTCACTGAACAAGTCTGAACAATGAGGCACGGAACAACAGAGTCAAAAATAACTGACTAAAGAGTTACTAAACTAAGTCAAAGAATAAAAGTCACTGAACAATGTGTCACCAAACAGTGAGTCACTTAATAATAAGTGACCGAACAATAAGTCACTGAACAATGAGTCACTGAACAAGGCTGAACAATGAGGCAATATACTAAACAGTAGAATACAGTTAAAAGTCACTGAATAAAGAGTTACTTAGCTAAGCCGAAGAACAACTGAGTGAACACTCACGAAACCAGAGTCACTGAACAATGAGTCACTGAAAAATGAGTCACTGAACAAGACTGAACAATGAGGCAATATACTAAACAGAAGATACAGTCAAAAGTCACTGATTAAAGAGTTACTAATCTAAGTCAAAGAACAAGAATCACTGTACAATGAGTCATTGAACAACAAGTCACTTAAGCTTAGTACTCAGACAAACTAAATCGTCCGCTAGCTAAATTGAAAACTTATTCCGATGGGTTACCCAGCGGACGATGCAGTGTGACTGCTCAACGCCAAAATACCACCCTTCATCAAAATACCACCAAGTGTGAAACGGTCTCACTGCTCTGATTTGCTTGCATTTGAATTTAGTTAATTGTTTTTGCAAATATTTAGGGATTTGTAGAGGATATATGTAATGTAGAAGTCATGGGCAATGCAAAATCTTACAATTGGTTTCAAATTATGCCAATCAATGATTTTTGTCGAGCTTTTGCTGCTGACATTCCGACGGGTGGGTGTCGGAAAAATTACAAACAATTTTTTCTCCTACCACCCCATCGGAATTGAATAAGCTGTTTGTGCCTGTCAAGTTAGCGGCACTACGAGATTTCCGATGGGTATGAACGGAAATTTTAGTTTGTCTGAGTTCGACCGAGCGTAGGAGGCCTGTCGGAATTTTACGAAAGCTTTCCGACACCCTTTTTTATATGGAGTTGACACCAAGCTAAATCGATTTAGTTTGTCTGAGTACTAAGCTTTAACAATAAGTCACTGAACCACACTGAACAATCAAACAATTAATTAACCAGAACAATACAGTCAAAAGTCAATTCAGTGGCAATAAGGAAAAACAACACAAGTGTGTTTTTCCTACTTTTCAGGAGAGCAATTATTAACTTAAAATGATTCTGTGAAATAAGTGATTGGACCGATCTTGAAATTTTCAGACAGATTGGAAGCGTTATCCTTTCAAGTATATAAATCTTTTTGAAAAATCAAGTTTTTATTTTTATAATTGGACTTACAGGCCAAAAATGCTATAGTGTTGTTTTTCCATATTTTACTTTATGATACATACGTTTCTAGATTTCTGCATAATTTTATACTCTGTGCAGAAGGTACATGGAGTATATTAAGTTTGTGCAAAAGTATGTAACAGGGAGAAGGAATCATTTCCGACCCTATAAAATATATATATACTTGATCAGCATCAACAGCCGAGTCGATATAGCCATGTCCGTCTGTCTGTCCGTCTGTCCGCCGTCAGTCCGTCTGTCCGTATGAACAAACAGATCTCAGAGATGGTAAGAGATAGAGGTTTGACATGTATGGGACAAATGCTTCTTATACTTGCAGGCAGATCAAGTTTATTTTTAATTTAAAAATTCACGCACCCTCCCGCCCCCGCAATTTAAAAAAAAACCACATTTGTCCCACAGTTTTGTAGATAGATGATTCGTACCTTCTAGAGATAGTTAGTCATTAGCAATATGTATCGATTTGCCGAAGAAATGAAAAAGATCGGATGATCGGTTCTCAAGTTATGATAAAGAAATGTGAAAAAAGCCCTTCCCCCCAAAACCAACACCGCTTTGCATTCATCAAAAGAGAGAGAGAGAGAGAAAGGGAGAAAAACTTACAGATGACAGCGGATACAGAGTATGTTTTAGTCGGGCTTGACCGACTTTGTCACTTGTTTTTAATACAAAATACATTCTATACTGTTGAATCAAGTGAGAAATTCGGTCAAGCCCTTTGTCACTTGTTTTTAATACAAAATACATTCTCTACTGTTGAAACAAGTGAGAAATTTGGTCAAGCCCGAATATTATACTCTGTATCTAGAGTCGGAGCTGTATGCAGTGCTGCTGCTGCGCTCATCTCTAAGTTTCTCTCTCTCTTCTCGCTCTCTCTCTTTTTCTCTCTCTCTCTCTTTCTCTCTCTAAGATTGTGCAGCGTTGGTTCATTTATCATTTCTTCGGCAAATTGATACATATGGCTAATGTCTAGTTATCTCTAGAAAGTACAATTCATCTATCTACAAAATTGTGGGAGATATGACTTTTTTTCAAAGTGGCAAAAATTGAAAATAAACTTGATCTGCCTGCAAGTATAAGAAGCATTTGTCCCATACATGCCAAACCTCTATCTCTTACCACATCTGAGATCTGTTCGTATATACGGACGGACGGACAGACGGACAGACGGACATGGCTAAATCGACTCAGCTGTTGATGCTGATCAAGAATATATATACTTTATAGGGTCGGAAATGTTTCCTTCTCCCTGTTACATACATTTGCACAACTTCATGATCCCCTTTTACCCATTTTCAATGGGTACAGGGTATAAAAAGGCGAATTCTGAAAATCTTGCTCAAGACCACTGCTCTCCACCAGCAAATCTGGATCGACGCGTCGCGACGTTGGGACTGTCACCGTTTTTCTTTGGAAATGAGTGACTCTGTAGTCACTATTTTAACGTCACTTAATGTAAGTGAACTCATTCCTCTCTTCACGACTTTTAAGACTTCAAACGCTTCTGTTTCGCTCAAAGAGGTTTTGCGACATCCCTCTCAGCGAACGGCTGCCCGTTAGCATTTACCTTTTAGGCTGACGACTTCATATCAGAAAGAGTCGGGGCTTGAATTTGCAAATGGGCAATTCCCAACTCTTTATTCGACGTATCGTTGAATAAATAGAAAAGATTGCCTGTGGTTGGAGTGTGAATAAGCATACAAGTCTGCTGATGAGGATTTCTGGCGAAGTCCGAAGCAGTTCTGTCCAGACATATTAATTGCTATTCCGATAAAATGTGAGCTATCTCTGTTGAATTGTGTTGATTGCAATATAAAAATTTGTAACCCACCATTGACCTTGAGCCAGCGCTGTAAAAAGCACAAAAAACTTTGACTAAAATCAATGCAGGTCGCTAAAACCCTTATATTTAAACAAAAATATCAATGTGAAATAACAGCATAAATCACAGTGTGTAGTTTGGAATAAAAGCACATCTCAGATGTGTCATTTTTTTTGATTGAAAATAAAAAAGCAATTCTGTCATAAGGCAGATGCCGAATTGGGAAAAATAACACATCTGAGATATGCTGTTTTGCCTTTTATAATTTTAAGCAATCAAGACTTAAGTTCTTTTGTTTAACCGTAATATCTTTGTAACCACTCACCCGATTGGCGTGAAATTTTGACACAATATTGAAATGAAACCGAGAAAGCCATTGATATTAATATCTCAGTTTTGTCATACCTCGAGATATGCTGTTATTTCTTATTAGGCTGACGACTTCATATCAGAATTGTTCTGTAAAATTTTAAAATTAGTGTCTATGAAAAGTATTTTGTTTGTTTATGTATTGTTATCTTTTATTATGAATTATTTTATTAAGGCATTTGTTTTATTAAATTTTAGTTTGTATTATTTTAGTAACTTAAAAGAATATTTATTAAATTTATTTTATTTTGAAAAGAATTATTGCTTTTTATACCCGTTACTCGTAGAGTAAAAAGGGTATACTAAAGTCGTGCAAATGTATGTAACAGGCAGAAGAAATCATTTCCAACCATATAAAGTATATATATTCTTGATCTGCATCAACAGCCGAGTCGATTTAGCCTTGTCCGTCTGTCCGTCCGTCCGTCCGTCCGTCCGTCCGTCTGTATGAACACCTAGATCTCAGAGATGGTAAGAGATAGAGGTTTGACATGTATGGGACAAATGCTTCTTTTATCTGCACGCAGATCAAGTTTGTTTCAAATTTAAGCCACGCCCCCTCCCGCCCCCGCAATTTAGAAAAAAGTTATATCTCCTACAGTTTTAAAGATAGAGGAATTGTACCTTCTAAAGATAGTTAGTAATTAGCAAAATTAATCGATTTGCCGAAGAAATGATAAAGATCGGATGAACGGTTCTCAAGTTATAAGCAAAAAAGTGAACCAGGCCCTCCCCGCTACCACCCTAAAAAATTTGGCATACTTTTTGGATGGTCACTCTAAGGAACGCGGGAACACTGTTAAACATGTTTTTTCATGAGTAACGGGTATATCGAAGTCGGTTAGAGCCGACTTTAACTTACGCTCTCGTTTTTTAATATTTTTACAAACTTTTGGTATTTTTAGTTCTCTATCTTTAATAACACAGTGTTACAGCGAAAAAATACTTTCGAAATGACCTAGCATACGCTGTAGAACAGGTCGAGTATAGCATTTCCACATACTTGGTTTTTTCCTAACACCCCCAAAATCTAAGGTATGAATGAACCGTCCAATTGTTCATAACTTAATCAATTCCGTTAGCAACGATATGAATCTAGTACAATTTGATCAATGTTTTGACTAATTTAACGCGATGGCTGAGAAATCCGGCTTACAGATCTGGCACTTTCAACTTTTTTTGAGAAATTTGTACTTTGGCCATCACTGGTTTAACTATTTTATTCTGTGAAATTTTTTCTTAAATTTTACTATAAAACCATTTAATTCGTTATGTTGTTGTCCCAGAATTTGATACCGTTTGTCGAACTTTGCCGTGTTTCTGTATTTGACAAGTTTTTTATACACTTGAAAAGTGTATTATAATTTGCCGAAGTTTGCAACGCATGAAGGAATCATCTCCGACCACTAAAGTTATATATTCTGCGCGCGTGGTCGTTGCTTTGTCCGTCCGTCTGTCCGTCCGTCTGTCTGTTTCTACGCGAACTAGTCCTCAGTTTTGTAGCTATCGAGCTGAAACTTTGCACAGAGTCTTCTTTTTACTGCACGCTCTAATATGTCGGAACCGACCGGATCGGATGACTACTTCTTGTAGCTGCCATACAAATGTTCGTTCGGAAAAATTGTGAGAAAAACTGGTTTGTTCTCAATATTACTGCTCTCAAACACGATCATGGGTAATATGTAATGTTTTTAAGCTGATCTGAGAAGTTTGGTCGAAGTCGCTAACCGTTGAGACAAGCTATTTCAAGTGTATCAAAACTTCGGTACAGACGAAGTTAGCTTTGCCTTTCTCGTTTTAGTATGTCGTTAACAAAAGGGCCATTAAAAGCAAAAACAGTTTTGATGGGCGCCAGATTCAAATAATCTTTTTAAATACTTAAAATGAAGGAATCATTTCCGACCATATAAAGTATATATATTCTTGATCAGCATCAACAGCCGAGACGATATAATGTCCGTCTTGTCCGTCCCGTCCGTCCGTCCGTCGTCTGTATGAACAGCGTCGATCTCAGAGATGGTAAAAGATAGAGGTTTGACATGTATGGGACAAATGCTTCTTTTATCTGCACGCAGATCAAGTTTGTTTCAAATTTTGGCCACGCCCCCTCCCGCCCCCGCAATTTGGAAAAAACGTTATATCTCCTACAGTTTTAAAGATAGAGGATTCGTACCTTCTAAAGATAGTTAGTAATTAGCAAAATTAATCGATTTGAATGATAAAGATCGGATGAACGGTTCTCAAGTTATAAGCAAAAAAGTGAACCAAGCCCTTTCCGCTACCACTCTAAAAAAAATGTTGCATACTTTTTGGATGGTCACACTAAGGAATGCGGGAACACTGTTAAACATGTTTTTTCATGAGTAACGGGTATATCGAAGTCGGCAAGAGCCGACTTTAACTTACGCTCTCGTTTTTTTTTTGTATAGGGGGAAAGCATTAAAAGCCAAAAAGTGTGGGACTAGCAATTCCTCACCCACTAAAACCACCCCTACTCTCCGTTTCCCTCTTGCGGAACTACCGCTAAGTATTACTTCACAACGGGGAGATGGCACGAAGGCCTCCACTAGATTCCTATTTAGGCGTTGAAGTCGAATCGCGCTGTCGTTCAGCGCGACGCAAGGATTTCAGTACCTCAGCAGCCATGGTGCATATAGCATTCCAATTGTTCTGCGAGCTAAGTAGGATGTCCATCAAGTCAGTGACTGTGAATGGCCTCCCAATACCTAGGCTTAGCTCTTCCCGTTCGGCAGCGAATCTCGGACAGGCAAAGAATATATTTTCTGCGTCTTCTATGGTCCGCGTACAGTGTGTACAAAACGGATCTGTCTCATGCTTAAATCTATAAAGATAGGATTTGAAGCATCCATGTCCGCTCAGTAGCTGTGATAGGTAAAAGTCAGTTTGTCCTTGTAACGCACAGAAGAAAGCATCTCCGACCACATAAAGTATATATACTCTTGAGCAGCGTGACGAGCTGAGTCGATATAGCCATGTCCGTCTTTCCGTCCGTCCGTCCGTCTGTCCGTCTGTTTCTATGCTATCTCCTCCGTCAGTTTTAAAGCTATCTTAACCAAACTTTGAACGAAGTCTTTTGGTACAAATACGCTGCACATTTGTCGGAACTGGCCGGATCGGATGACTATAGCATATAGCTGCCATAGGAACGATCGGTTGAAAAAGTAGTTCTAGTGAGAAAAACTTTTTTGTTTTCAATGCTATCGCTATCAAACCTCCTCCTATCAAACCTAGTACATAATTTCACCAAGATTTATGAAAATCGGGCAACTATATAGTATAGCTGCCATACAAAAATAGTTCTGAAAAATAGTCTTAGTATGAACAACTTTTTTGTTTTCAATGCTACAGCTCCCAAACTCGTTACTTATCAATATAATATGCTAACACACAATTCAGTCAAGTTTGATCCAAATCGGAAGACTATCTGCCATAGGAACGATCGGTCGAAAATCCAGTTAGAAATATTATGTGTTTCCACGCAATGTTTGAGATTTTGACCAAAATCGGATGAATATATCGTATAGCTGTCATATAACAAACAGGCAGGCATATATCATGCTCCAAGGGTATATAAAATTTGGTCCAGCCGAAGTTAGCTTCCCTCTATTTTTATACCATTGGAGAGGGTGTATTGAAATTGTCCGGATCTTTGCAACGCACAGAAGGAAGCCTCTCCGACCAAAGAAAGTATATATATTTTTGATCAGCGTGACGACCTGATTTGATATAGCCATGTCCGTCTGTCCGTCCGTCTCTCCGTCCGTCCGTCTGTTTCTATGCTATCTCCTCCGTCAGTTTTAAAGCTATCTTAACTTTGCACGAAGTCTTTTGGTATAAATACGCTGCACATTTGTCGGAACCGGCCGGTTCGGATGACTATAGCATATAGCTGCCGTAGGAACGATCGGTTGAAGAAGTTGTTTTAGTGAGAAAACCTTTTTTTGTTTTCAATGCTAGCATTCTATGATTTCACATTATTTTCCTGAGATTTATCAAAATCGGACAACTATATAGTATAGCTGCCATACAAAAGATAGGTCTAAAAAATTCTTAATGAGAAAACTATATTGTTTTCAATGCTATCGCTCCCAAGCTTTGTGCAGATCAATGTTATATACTACCACACAATTCTGCCAAGTTTGATCCAAATCGAATGACCATAGCATATAGCTTCAATAAGAACGATAGGTCGAAAAAATATTTATAGTGAGAAAAACATTTATGTTTTTAATGGTAGCGGCTCTATAGTTTCTAGTTATAAATATTATCTGCTTCGACCCAATTTTAGAAAGTTAGATCAAAATCGGATGACTATATCGTATAGCCATATAACAAACTGGCAGGCATATATATATTTGGAGCATGCTCCAAAGGTATATAAACTTCGGTCGAGGCGAAGTTAGATTCCCTCTATTTTTAAAGCTATCGATGACTTTAGTATGTACCATAAGATTTAATTTAATTGGATGAGGCTGTTGCGTATTTGTTTTTTTGTTTTTATAAAAACCCACCCTACACACAAGCGAAGGTTCGCTTCAAGCGAAAATTCCGCGAAGAACTTTCTTCGAATTTTGTTTAGTTTTAGCGAAACTCTTTGTGAGTTCCCTTTTATCTTGCTTCTCTCTGCAGCAGGTAGAAAATGAACCAAAACTACGCCGCGTCGCCGTCGACTTTGACTTTGCATTTTCAGTATGTCTTTGAAGCTCTTATACTTTGGCCGGCGCATCGTGAAACTAACATTATTATTTTAAATTATATTAACATATTAATTCCACCATGGGCCGGCATTTATAGATTGGCTTAGCGAACTGCCGAGCGTCAATTAATTAATCGGTAAACAATTATTGTTGTATGTGGTTTAATGTTCATGATTGTATTGTCCAAAAAGTCGTTGCGTATTTGTTAATTCCTTAGTGTTAAATCAGGCCACTTTGAAATGCCTGGAAGCAGCTGCAATGGGAGCCAAAACGATGAATTTAAATAAATATTATTGAAAAAAAATTAAAAAAACTCAAGTTTTATTGAACAAAAAAATGTTAGGATCGAGTGAAAATGAAACTCGTAAAACTTTCGAGTCAACATTCGCGAGCGAATTCGCATGCGAATGTTCGCGTGCGAATGTTTGCCTGCCACAAACTGATCGAAACAAATATAATAAACGAACGTTTGGCGAATTCGTAAACGAAGGTTTTGTTCGTTTTTTATTCGCTTTGAGGTTCGCGCGCGAATTCGCGGGCGAACTTTTGGTCGGGTGGTAATAAACACACAAAAACACGCACAGAACTTAACTATCTTGTGTGAGTCGTTTGCTCTCTCACTCACTCTTTCGCGCTCTTAGCAAAACAGCTCAGTCCACGCCATTTTCTGAGCGCTACATCCGTTATGTGTCCCATACAAACTTTCATTTCCGTTTTTACCTATTTAGCGGTGAATTTTTCCAAATTTTCTTTCTTAGTGCGCGCCTGCATAACTAAACAAAGGTCTATGCCAAATCTTAGATCTGTAGGATAAGCAGTTTTGGCTGTGGGTTGATAATATTTCAGTCTATCAGTCAGTCAGGCCTACAGATTTATAAGTATAGACAAGATTCTCATTCTCAGAAATTCTCATTATTTGCAGCCGCTAATACGCCAAAAAATATATAATTATTTAGATTCAGTTGTTTTACATTTAAGTGAATATAAAAAGTTTTTGTTATAGCATCATGCTTGTGTCCACTTGAAGCTCCACACTGTTTGCATATAGTTGGGAATAGTTAAGGATTGATTGAACTAGGAATTTTTAAGCAGAGGCGTGTGAGAGTGTACGGGTATGTAGATATGGGTATGTTGGGCGAGAGTATGTAAGTTTGTTAACTTTAAATAAAATACAGGTTTAACGATTCAGCGGCTTTTCCTGATGCCGATGTTGTTAATAGAACTATCACCGATTGCCTCCTGCGCATCCGTGGTGTCTTCACATGCTTTGCGATTCTTCGCAGCGGCGGCCATAACGTCTGGGCGCTGATGCTTCATCTCCAGCAATTGATTCCCTTGGGCCTCACTCTTCGAGGCCGCAGCAGCCAACTTGGAGATATTTACACTTGTCTTGTTGTTGGTTGTTCCGCCTGATTTCATTTTTGATACATGGTTGCCGGTCCTTCCAGATTTGGTCATTTTGCTTTGAGACATCGTATCCACCTTTTGTGGGTCAACGGTGGACTTCCAGCCATTGGTCTTCAACTTTTCTATGCCATCGAATATCAAATTAATCTCCTCCACTTGTAGATAAACCATATCCCAGAAGCCTTGTAAATCATCCAGTGTGGTCGGGAACTCATCCTCCGGCGAGCGGTTCAAATTTTTATGACAGAGACCCTCAAACTGCTTCATCTTCTGGGAAGCCAACAGGCGGGCCTTGCCCGAGGCCGAACGCAGCATCCCGAAGGTGTCCTCAGTGATTTTGCGATTATGAACCAAGGCTTCTGAGTATTTTTCAGCACCAGCGGCCAGCGCAAGCAGATGGGCCTGTTCGGCCTTGAGTATTTTTAGAAAATAGTTCCCGTCCTTTTCAGCGGCAGGTGCAACAATATCTGCTACAGCGCTCGTTTCCTTCTTCTTCAATTGCAGCTGTGGCGCTGGCACTGACTCATGGTCGACTACATCAACTTGAGCATCCAAGGGTGCCGAGACTGGGGGCCCATTCTGTTTGGAAGAGACAGGGGGCAGCTCTGCGCGAATCTCGTTGCCATTCTGGGCTGATAACGACAGCTCACGCTCCCGCACTAGCTCCCTCTCCGCTAGCTTTTTGCTGAACTCCCCATAATCATTGCTTGGGGACAGCTGCTTAAATTTCCGGGCCAGCTCCGTGCTCTGCGACGAGTCAACCTCTAGACTCTGTCGGGCAGGTATTGAGCCCTGCCCATGTTTCTCGAGCTTCTGTGGCTGCTTGGTGTGCGGCATAACGCTACCAATGAGCGGCTGGTGAGCCGCCAACGAGTTGTGGAGCTCGCAGTACTCGAGTCGAAGGTGGTAAAATTGGAGCACCCGTGGACGCAGCAAGTCAAATTTAGATAGATGGGCTTCTTTTCCACGACTTAGTCGGCGGAATGCACAGGGCTCGCCACCAGACCCGTCCCGGGATGTACGTAGGCGGTGATGCACAAATTGCGGCTGCAGCGGAGAACGTTGCGTGCAGCGCTCACGGATGTTCGCCGTTCCTTACAGAGAGCTGAGACGAAAGTTCAAGGTATCTGATATGTCTAAGAAATAAGATCTTTGCCAGCACGTCTTACGGAAAAAATGATTATTTCTGTCTGGTTCCGAAAAGTGTGTTCAAATGAATTCTTGAAGCTAAACAAGTCTACGAAGTTTTGTTGTGAAACAAAACGAACAGATTGCTGGGACAACGCAACTCCATCGCCTACTAATCTGGAAACAAGCGCATAAAAACAATGCGAACAGCAGGGCACACAAGGAACCGGGGCGATAGGCCTAGGTCAGGTCATACTTTTTTTTTGTGAATCTGATGACTTAAATAACAAAGTGCTACTAAACTCCAAAAATATTAGTAACCTGGGTATTGTGTAGTGGCGCTTGGTTTGAAGAAAATTAAGAAAATAAAATAGAGGGAAGCTAACTTCGGCTCTGCCGACGTTTATATACCCTTGAAGAATGATATATGCTACCAGTTTGTTATATGGCTATACTATATATTCATCAAAAAACTTTTTCTCACTAGAACTACTTTTTGGACTGAGCGTTCCTATGGCAGCCATATACTAAACTCTGGAGCAATACTATAGCCGCACATTGTTTTTTCAGTGTACGCATAGAAGAGTAGAGATAGAAAAACTTTGCGATTTCGGTTTGAAAGAGGGTTAAAAATGAGAGAAAATAATTGACAAACATCAACACTCTCAGTGCAAAAATCAACAGTTATGTTTCATTTTCATTTTGTGAGAGGTGCACTACTATAGCCGCATTTTTATTTTATTTCTTATTCTGTGTTTGCTGGCGGCGAACTTTTTTGACGTAGACTTGGTGGAGTAACTATTTGTAGTAAATTCGTAAATATGCCAAGTGGGCCAGTGCTGTCAGGTGTCGAGAAATGCCAATTTCTGGCGCTTAAAAGTGAGAATTGCTCATTTCGTGAAATATTGAACCGAATTGAATATGGAAAAAAAAACACGGAGGACGTAAGCCGAAGATAAGTCAGCGTGACCAGCGCCGATTAGTGAGTGCTGAAAGCAATTCATAAAGGACCGCTAATGCGTTAGCTGCTGAATGTGGCCTATAAGTGCCTCGCTGGGCCGTTGCACGGCATTTAATGAAATCTGAAAACATAGTGCTACGAATATTTAAGGTGGCAGCAAGGTTACTGGATCGCCATAAAGAAGCCCGGATGAAATTCGCCAGAGATAACATGGGAACTGACTAGTCAAAAATAAAAAGTTTTTATAGAGCAATTCAAATATTAATTTATCTTTCTAGATCATTTTCTCAGATGGGAAACAGTTTAATTTGGACGGTCCTGATGGGTTTTCGCACTACTGGAGGGATTTAAGGAAGAAGCCTCTGTAATTTTTTATGAGAAGCTTTGGAGGAGGATCATTAAAGGTTTGGGCTGCGTTCTGCGAGTGTGAATGATTGGAACTGGCATTTCCAAGCACTCATATCAACTCAAGGGAGAACGAAGACATTTTGAAAATGAATTTATTGCCTTTTTTTTCCAACAGGACAATGCATAAATGCACGGCTTGAATGCAATAATGTTCGGTTTTTGGAGTAGCCCGCGTGCCCCCGGACATGAATCCGATAGAAAACCTGTAAGCGTTGCTGGTCCGAAGGATTTATGCTCGAAGCCCTAAGTACAATAGTACTAAGGACCTCAAATTGGCAATAACTAAGGCATGAGAAGAACTGTCCCTTAGTGGTTTAAAAAACCCCGTGGACAGTATGCCGAATAGGATCTATGAGTTAAATAGTGTTAAAGGAGGTTACACTCATTATTACAGTGTATAAAAATATATTAATTAGTTAACATTTTTATATAAATTATTTACTTTAATAAAGTGCGGCTATAGTAGTGCACCTCTTACAAAACGGAAAAGAAACATAACGATTAATATTTGCACTGAGAGTATTAATGTTTATCATTTATTTTCTCTCAGTTTTAACGCTCTTTCAAACGGTAATCGCAAAGTTTTTTCATTTCTATTCTTTTTATGCGTACACTGAAAAAACAAGGTGCGGCTATAGTATTGCTCCAGAGTTTACAGTCATACGACTTGAATCAAATTATACAGAATTGTGTGTCAGTATATAATATTGATCTGTACAAACTTTGGGAACGACAGCATTGAAAACAAAAAAGTTTTTCTCACTAGAACTACTTTTTCAACCGATCGTTCCTATGGCAGATATATGCTATAGTCATCCAATCCGGACGGTTCCGACAAATGTGCAGCGTATTTGTACCAAAAGACTTCGTGCAAAGTTTGGTTAAGATAGCTTTAAAACTGACGGAGGAAATAGCATATAAACAGACGGACGGACAGACGGACGGACAGACGGACATGGCTAAATCAACTCAACTCGTCATGCTGATCAAGAATATATAAACTTTACGTGGTCGGAGATGATTCCTTCTGCGCCTTCAGCAGTATAAAACCAATGCACATCTACTTCCCATCCACATTACACCCTCTCCACCCAATTCCCACCAACTTGCCACCCACATACCACCCAATTTCCACCTACATCCCATCTACATCCCACCCACATCCCTCCCAAATCCCACCCACATCCCACCCACTTCCCGCCCACATCCCGCACATATCCCGCACATATCCCGCACATATCCCACCAACATACCACCCACATACCACCCACATACCACCCACTTCCCGCCCATATCCCACCCACTTCCAATCCACTTACCAGCCACATTCCACCCACTTGCCCCCCACATACCACCCACTTCCCGCCCACTTTTAGCCCACATCCCACCCACTTCCAAAACAATTAAACACCCACATCGCACTCACATCCCATCCACTTCCCAGTGGGCATCACGGCGGTATTTCTAACATCGGAATATGAAAACACAAATGAATTCTCATTTTGACCTTACAAACCGAGTTTCAAGACAATCGGGTGAAAAATAGTATTTTCCATGGAGAATTTTCCGGGAATTTTCCCGCATTAGGCGGATTTTCCGACATTGAAAAATCACATTTAAAATTATTTTGTATTCTACCCTCACAAACCGAGTTTCAAGCCAATCGGATGAAAAATATTTTATTTCATGCAAAATTTTCCGGGAATTTTCAGACCGTCACGTAAAATTTTCCATCATCGCATCACATATCAAACTATTTCGTATTCTATCCTTACAAACCGAGTTTGAAGCCAATCGGATAAAAAATAGTTTTTTGCATGCAGAATTTTCCGGCTATTTTCCTCGTGGGCGGATTTTCCAAAATCGGGAAAACACTAGTCGAATTATTTCGCGTATTATGCTTACAAACCAAATTTCAAGTCAATCGGATGAAAAATAACATATTTTCCCTTCAAACTGTGGAATTTTCCAAAACTCCGTCTTAGTACGCACTTCCACAACTAACAGAAACTATTGTCTAAACTGCAGCTTTCTATCTCTTACCCTTTAGGCTGTGCGATGATTGCCAATCAGTCAGTGAATCAGGACACTCTCTTTTATATTTATGGAGATTTGTCTGTCGTTATTTGTATATTGAGTTTGCTATTTGGTTTTATCTTCTAGTTGGGATTGTAACTAAAGATTTTATAATAGGTATGTATTGTAGTTAGAATATCGTATTTGTTTTTTATGATTGTGGTTTTTCTCCTAAAGTGAGTATTTATAGGTATATTTACAAGTAAGTTGTGATGTAAAACAGGTGAGTGTATAAGTGTACATGTGTCTTTTCTTTTAGTTAATTTGATGAGTGATCAGATTCAGGTGAGTATAAACCAGGGCATAATACCGGAACCGAAACCGTTAACCAAAATAAACCGTTTCAAATCGCGTACCGGAACCGAACCGGAATAGAAACAATTTTTTTTTGGGAACCGTAAACCGTTTACCGTTATTATTGGAACCGATATAACCGGAACGAAACCGAAACGTTGGTACCGGTAAAGTATCGGCTTTTTTACCTTTGCACAGCGCATCTTAGTTTTAGTCAGACATTTGTAATGCAAAAAAGCTATTATAAAACGACCTTTACACGGTGCCAGATTTTGTTTCAACTTTTTAGGAGTCATAACATTAAGGCACCCATCGATTGCCCCACGTGTTGGAGCTCATCCTACAGGATACCAAAATATTTGCAGGTGGAAGACATCTTCAACTCTTGCTCCGATTTTGCGGCTGCAGATAAAGACTTTCTTCTGAAGCTTGGTATGGTGATACTTGCGAAAAGTGTGCGAAATCTCTGCACATTATTTCGTCGATAGCAAGTGCGAAATAAGACGCTCATCTCTAGTTGATTTGTTTTCAAATTTAACTTGGCGGGGAAACTCAAATGAATTAACAGCGAATAGTTGTGGTGGCCTCCAATGACGCAATAGTTGCTACAATAACAGTATGTCACAAAATTTCAAAAGTTTTTTTATACGGCACTTCTACCAATTGATCCTTATGTAAAATTTCACGCTGAATTCAAATCTGCTCTCAGATATGTCAAAAGTAGAACGGATAGATATAGCTAAATTTTCAATTTTAGTGTTTTGAAAAAAGGTAGGTCTACTAAAACGCCATTTTCTCTGGTTTTAGTCAACCGATATGTATAAACTGGAACAAAAATTAAAGATAATAAAATTAGTTTTTAAAAAAACGACAATAAATCCAATCATAAATGACGAAGTAATAGCACTTCAAAGTTGGATTTTTGCAAAAATTTTGATTATTTTTAATTTTTTGCTGCCTTTCATTAAGCTTTTTTCAATCTTACCATAACAATTGGTCCGGTCTCAGATATTGAGGATCGGGTAATCTCTTACGAACATTTTTTGCACTTAGTCATCAAAATCGGATGAAAAATAAACGCTATATTCACAATTAAGTAAACATACCTCTTCTTGAGAGTATTATTAATTGTTGTTTTGCATGCAAAAAACAGTGACGAAAGAGTGACTGAAACAGTGACCACAACATTAGTCAGTGACTAAACAGTGACTAAAACAGTGACCAAAACAGTGACTAAACCAGTGACCAAACACTGACTTAATCAGTGACTAAAACATTGACTAAATCAGTGACTAAAACAGTGACTATCTATCGTAAAGAGCTTCATTTGTATCGGGTGTCCTCATAGTTGTTTTGTTGTTGCCGCTTTACAAGAAAATGTATTCATATTAAATAAATTGCTTGCTCAATAAAATATCATTTTTGTTTAGGTTCCTTAAAAATCAATAAAAGATTCAAAACACGCGCGCCACCTATCGATCGTTCACAGCTGACGATAGGCAGGGCGTCAGTTATCGAAATCGCGCGCTCTGCCACGGTCAGCTGTGATCGCTGCCGCCGGCGACTGCGCCCGGCTGCCTATAAAAGCCCAACCCCAGCGAGCAGACAGGCACTTAGTCCGCGGCTTCAGTCGAGTCAACATCTTGGAGCACCAGAACCAGCAGTAAGTATTAATCACCCCAACCAAGGAATCTTGTGCGATTTTTGAATCGGCTCGATTGGCTCCCGATGTGCGATTTCCGAATCGGCACCTGTGTCTGGACGAGATTCCCGGTGGAATAACACCGTCGCACGCCCACTCAGACTCCCAACGCCCAATCTTCGGACCGGCAACGGGTGAGCCTCAGGATGTACGATTTCCGAATCGGCTCCCTGACCAAAATCTTAGGTTAAATGGTCCAACACCAGTAAACAAGTTCGAGCAGAGTACGGCCACGACACACGCGGGTAGGCACGCTCCGACAGGCACGACTCGGAGCAAACCCCGGTCCCTGGATGGCCCCCACGTCCAAGAAGAAGAAGTAAATTTCGAAGCAAATAAGGTAACACTCACCAATTACGACTCTGACTATTTTCTGGGCAGGGGAACGATTTCAGTAACATAGAGGAACCAAGTGTCCCAGAATCAAATAATATCTGTGACAGACCCTGGCAAACGGCGAGCTATATCCGTGCCACAAAGGAGGGCGTTACAATTTAAAAATACAACAATTTTGGAAAAAATGACATCGATGGGCCGCAGGTTTGAAACTTTTGTACAAAACAAGTGAGAAAGTCGGTCAAGCCCGACTATAAAATACTCTGTACCTGTCTCTTTCTCTCCCTCTCTGTCTCTTTCTCTCTCTCTCTCTAAGATTGTGCTGCGTTGGTTGTAAAAGGGTGGGTGGGTGGTGGGGGAGGGGGGTGATTCACTTATTTGCTCATAACTTGAGAACCGTTCATCCGATTTTTATCATTTCTCGGCAAACTGATACATTTTACTAATGACTAAATATCCCCAGAAGGAACAAACCCTCTATCTACAAAACTGTGGAAGATATGACGTTTTTTCCAAATTGCGGGTGCGGGAGGGGGCGTGTCAAAAATTGAAAATAAACTTGATCTGCCTGCAAGTATAAGAAGCATTTGTCCCATACATGTCAAACCTCTATCTCTTACCATCTCTGAGATCTGTTTGATCATACGGACGGACGGACGGACAGAAGGACATGGCTATATCGACTCGGCTGTTGATGCTGATCAAGAATATATATACTTTATAGGGTCGGAAATGATTCCTTCTCCCTGTTACATACATTTGCACGACTTTAGTATACCCTTTTTACTCTACGAGTAACGGGTATAAAAATCCAGTGAAAATGTTATGTATACAGTCTGAGTTTACGAAAGCCGCTTGTGAAATCTGGATTTAGGGTTGTAATGTGGCAATTCGCCGGCAGAGCTTTTCTATGTTTTGTATGTGGGAGTTAGTTTGTGAAATCCGGTGACGCACTATGATGTTAACCGCACAAAATCTTTTTATACCCTTGGAGAGGGTATAACATTTGTCGGAACCGGCCGGATCGGATGACTATAGCATATAGCTGCCATAGGAATGATCGGTCGAAAAATAGTTTTAGTGAGAAAAACTTTTTTGTTTTCAATGTACGTTTCAGTTATAAATATTATCTGTTCACCCTTTACAGTTTAAATTTTAGAAGTTTGATTTTAAAATCGGATGAATATATCGTATAGCTGCCATTTAAAGAACTGGCAGAAATATATCGTGCTCCAAGGGTATATAAACTTCGGTCGAGCCGAAGTTAGCTTTCCTCTATTTTTATATAATATCCTAGTCCTAATATCTATCTTTTATGAAAAGCACAATGAGATCCGAGCAATCTTGAGTACCCTTAGCCCCCTTTAGCAAATTCCTAGATCCGCTACAATAAAAGCAATAGTTATAGAAATCATAGACACTTACTTTCTTAATTGGTTGGGTCATGGCGATCTGCGTTCTGATGCTTCTTAAGTTGCAATTTATTTTCTGATTTTAAAAGGAATTAATTTGACATACAAAAAACTCGTCCGAAAGCCAAAATTCGATAAGAAATGTATATCGATTGTCAGAAAATGATGATGAGTGCTCAGGCCAAATAGGACCAGTTCTATTTCGTCTGATCGCTCATCTAAGTAGCTTCATGTATACTCAGACGCCCTTTTACACGGTCTGACAGGAAATCAGACAAAAACTCAGACGAGTGATCAAGTCGTGTAAATAGAGCTTTAAGGAAACATGAAGGGACGACCAAACCTGTCACTGCCACTGACCCTCCCCCTCAAGGACCTGCAGAAAGAGAAAGCGAGCTGGAGTGGCTCATGAGATTTGCCAAATTATCAAATGAGATGATGGAGATGAGAATTATTTATTTGAGGGGTAAGTTTTTCCAATATTATACACAACAGTCTCCACCTACATCTTGCAAAGTGTTAACGACACTCACACCATTTTTTTTGGTTACAGCGCTCCACCTCCACACAACAGAGGAAGGCATCGCATATGCACATCTTCGCAACACCGTCGTAAGAATAATATGTTAAAAATGGTTATTCTATTCGACCATAAACTTTGCTTTAATGACCACATCGGCATAATAGTAAATAAAGCTAAGGGTGTTTTGGTAAATAAATTTTATAATTAAATAAAGTACCTAGGTGTCATATATGACCAGAAGTTAAACTTCAAGAGTCATATAGAGCATACCCTTAGAAGAGCTAAGATCCAACTTAGCCACATTAGCCATATATTCAGGCCTTTGGCGGCGAGCCCGACCATCCCAAGGCCTGAACTTATTAGGACATGCTCCCTTGTGTACAAGAAACTAGTACAACCAATACTAGTTCATGCACACATAGCATTGTTCAATTTAAAATCTAGGCAGATGGAAGATCTACGTCTCTTTGAGAGACGGGTCATCCGTCGAGCCCTGGGCAGAGGAGCTAGAGACCCTCTCACGCTCCATTATATATCAAATAAGTTCCTGTATGAAAATACGAAAACCAAACGTGTAGATACACTTATATATCAAATACTAGAAAAGTTCGTAGATAGCAACAGCAATAGCCCAAATCCATTGATCGCAGATGCTGTGGCTCAGAGAAGGCTGCCGGCCAACTACTCTGTCCACCATCTGACGATAAACAATATAGAACACTTGAAAGAATTAGGAATTATGCACGATTCGGAGGGCAATCTCATTTTCTACCATAGAAAACGATTGTCCCTAGATCCGAATGAGCTAGTTTATAATATAAATCAGTAAATTTTGACCCCATAGATTGGCTCAACTTCCCCGTCTCTTCCTTCCCCTGTAAATACCTCCCATATTTTCCTTTCGTTTCAGCTCTTCTTCTATTTTCAGCTCTGTTCTCTTTCTCTCTCTTCTCTTTTCAGTTATTAGTTTTTGTAGGTTGTTTTCATAGTTTTAGTTATAAACAACAAAAATCCTTATTGTAATGCAGGTTTTTACTCGGATTGTGGGTTTTCCTGTAGCGTATACTTACATTTGAAATGTAAATTTTCTCTTCTTTTAGAATCATAAATTAATCCTCTTTTAATTCTAGATTTAACCTTAGTAATTCACCCTAATTGCCTTAGTCCTCATTAAGCACTTAGTGCCCTGGATAACATTAACTTTCAGTATTTTAGTTAGTCTTGGAGTAGTCGCCCAAGGCTGAACCATAATTTAGATATAATAAACATGTGTTATTTTTAAGTTTTCATAGACAATAAAAAAGCTAAAAAAAAGGGTGTTTTGGCTTTTATTAAACGCTGGTCAAAGGAATTCGATTATCCCTACATCACAAAAAATCTTCTTGAATATTGCTCTTGCGTTTGGTCTCCTCAGTATGATAAGTATCAAGACCTTATAGAAAGTGTTCAAAAACAATTTCTTCTGTTTGCATTGCGCGGCCTAAACTGGGAGCCTCTTCGCCCACTACCATCCTATACTGACAGGCTACGGCTAATAAATCTGCCATCTCTGCAGAATCGGAGAACTTGCCATGGTGTCATATTCGTACATAAGCTGATCAATGGCGATATTGATTCGTGTTACCTTCTCAGCCTGCTCTATTTTGTTGTGCCAACCAGAGTTACGCGGTCGTAGCAACACCTTGAACTTAGCATGTGCAGGACAAATATCGCACAGCATGATCCTTTTCGCGTTGTATGTGCTGATTATAATATATTGACCATTTGTTGACAACTGAATGTTCTCAGTATGTTAATTCGTATAATATTACATTGTTTTTATCCTCTCCACGCACTTGAACCTGCCTTCTCCATCCACCTGATGTGAGCCGGGGCATATCAATAAAAAACTCCCCTATCTGGATGGTGAAGTAGGTTCCATACTTTGTACCCCTTTTAATGTTGACAGATAATTGTTAACCATTTATATACAAATAAATAAAAAAGAGGCGAAATATGGTCAAACTGAAGAGAGAATGAGAATGAGAATGGGAATGAGAATGACCCCTCTGAAATTCCGGAAACTTACAAAAATAAAGCTGTCCTTCTGATAACTAAGAACGACGGCATTCGTAGCGTACTGCGCCACATTTTCATTAATATACCTTTTTTTTTGTTACATTTTTAGTTTTAGTTCTTTTCCTTAGGTTTAGTTTCTATTTTCTATTTTTCTAGCACGCAAGCCTGTATATAATCCCCTAGCTTGTAAGTGCATTTAAGTCCTCATGAAAAGGCAATGAATAGTAATCATTTTTTTATTAAAAACCAACCACTAAGTTTAAAACGATAGTCCACCAATAAGCAGCCAGTTTTGAAAATAACTGCCACGCCAAACACACACCAACAAGAACCGCCACGCCACCCTGCCAAACTCACAGCATGCACTGAAGCTAAGGGACAAAAACGAGCTAGCATCGGCAGCCGACGAGACTACATTATAAATACCATGATACAATAAGTAAAAGGTAGTCTCGTCGACTGCCTCTTTGTATTACAGTAGGCTATTTAAAACCCCAAGGACCTGTTCAGGGTTAATCAACATACTTTATTGCCGTGGTTTATGTAGTGGGCCAATTTGTGCTAAATTTGTTGAGTTACCTTGTTATGGCCGTTGTGGTTCATGAAAATAAAAACATTTTATTTTATTCCCATTTTTCTCCTACGCGTTTCGACGTTTGTAACGTCTTCTTCAGGGAGTCTGCATTTTATTTTTTCCAAAAAACATATAAACAAGAGGAGAAACATATGTTACATATACTTTAACCTAATAACACAGATATTTTCACACATACATACATCAATTATTTTTGGTCAAAAAGTTTTGTTTGTCTGATTTTAATCCTAGAATTGCCGCTTTCCATCCTTCTGGTGTTATCCGTCGTCTATTTGTGAATTTGTCAAACATTTCCTCGTCATCTGTTGTTTTTGCCACTTTTCATTTGTTATTATTGCCGCATAAATAAAATTTGTTTCCTGCACGTCTTCTTTAAAGTTAAGTGAGTTTGTGCCTCTTTGCTGGATTCTTAGGCTTTCTAACATCATCCGCGCTCGCTCTCTTCTCTCTTGGTCAAGTATGTTTACATTGTCAAAATCAGCTGTGTGTCCCGTCTCTGTTAAGTGTTGTGCAAGTGCTGTTGTGGCCTTTTGTTTTTCCGCATCTCGTCTGTGTTCCGTTATTCTCGTTGAGAGTGCTCTCTTTGTCGTTCCCACGTATACACCAGAGCAACTCTCTCTCCCTCTCTTCCAGTGCATCTTATTTCATATACTACGTTCTGTTGTTGTTGTTTCTCAATTTTGTCTTTAGTGTTTGTGAATAATCGTCTTGTACTTGTGTGCGCTTTGTATGCATATGTTATGTTGTTGGTGTCTTTTGGCATTATTTTCGCGATCGTTTGTTTGTTTGTTAAATTGTCAACATATGGGACGCTGATGTATTGCCGTGTTGCTTCTGTGTTTGATTTGTTTATGTTTTTATTTTTCCCTTTTTGGCTTATTACATCTGTTATGAGTTTGTCAATCAGATGTTCTGGATAGCAGTTTTTTATTAAGTTTGACTTTATTTTTATGTATGTTGCTGGTTTAAAACTTTCATCACTCAAGGTATATGCTGTTCGTATTATGTTCCTAACTGTGTTTATTTTTTGGCTAATTGGCTGGTTTGAGTGGTAATTCATTATTCTACCAGACGCTATT
This sequence comes from Lordiphosa stackelbergi, assembly GCA_018904235.1. Classification (NCBI taxonomy): domain Eukaryota; kingdom Metazoa; phylum Arthropoda; class Insecta; order Diptera; family Drosophilidae; genus Lordiphosa; species Lordiphosa stackelbergi. The sequence continues at coordinate 87,794 of JAEIFU010000500.1, forward strand.
TTCTTTGTGAACTTCAGAGATTCGTTTTCTCTGATGAGTTCCATGTCTAGAAAGGCTATTTTGTTGTGATTTTCCCTTTCTATGGTGAATTTAATTCTAGGGTGTTGTCTGTTTAAAGTCTGCATGGTCTTATCTATGTCTTCACGTTTTATTATGCAGATTATGTCGTCCACATATTTTGATATATGTTTTATGTTAATATTATTCCCTTTTAGATCCTTTATTGCATCGTCAAGTATTTTGTCTAAGACAATATTGGCGATTGTTGGAGAAAGTGGTTTCCTTAAATTTTTGTTTTGGTACTAAGGTGTGGTGCGATATGTCTGTCCATCTGTTCATGATAATCTGTATTGCTAGGTTGACTGGGATATTGGTGAAGAGTGATACAACATCAAAGGATACCAATATTTCATTTTCGGACAGTGTTGTACTTTGGAGCTTAGTTTTTAACTCCGTTGAGTTTTGAATGTTGTATTCTTCCGAGGTGATGTTTTTGAGAATACTTCCAATATGTTTGGCTAGCTTATAGCATGGGACGTTAGTGGACGCTGCAATAGGTCTGAGGGGTGTGTTCTCCTTGTGTATTTTCGGTAGTCCATAGATCCTTGGTGCGATTCCTCCAGAACAGTATAGTTTTTGTTTAAGCTTAGTGTCAATATAGTTTTGTTTATATAGTGTGTTGACTATTGTATTATTTTTCCGTACTAATTGTTGAGTCGGGTCAGTTCTCATTGTCTTGTATGTCGTCTTGTCGTTCAAAAGGATTTTCATTTTTCGTGATAGTCTTTTTTGTACATTGCGACTGTTTTGTTCCCTTTATCTGCTTGGGTTATTATAATTTAGTCCTGATGTTATTTAATTATTTTTTCCGTTGTTTCCGCTATTCCTAGTATAAGTTTGTCTTTTTGGTTAATTTTTCGTGTGTTTTTGAAATTGTTTAATTTGGATGCTAGTTTATCTCTTGTAATGCCCCTTTGTTTTTCATCTTCAATCGTTGTTATACCTTGTTCTAAATCCGCTATAATATGTATTGGTGATACATTCCTATTCGTGATCGGTAGTGCAAATTTGGGACCTAGTGATAACAGCCATTGGCTCTCCTCTTGGAAGTACACATCCGTTTGATTGATAAACCAATCTTTATTTAGGCTTATGTTGTGTGTTTTCATTAATTCTGTTTTTTCCTTTGCAACTTTTCTTTCAATTCCTTCGTCTGTTTTTGTCCTGATTCTCTGGTATGCTAGTTTTTGGTCCTTCTCAAGATCTAACAAATCTTGCCTATCCATAGTGTTCTTTAGTATTTGGTATTGATGTGTTTGGGTTTTGTTAAAATAATTCTTAACGTATATTTGTGTATTGTGTCCATAGGTCAGGAGTATATGTTTCATGTATACCTTCATCTTGATTGTAAAAAGGTTGATTTTTTGTTGTCTTTATATCCGGTACACCCTCCGGTTCAATTGTGTGGTCTATGTAGTGGGCCAATGTGTGCTAAATTTGTTGAGTTACTTGCCGTTTCGTTCACTCTCACTATACTTTGTGCTTTTCACTCGCACTTATTGCTAGCATACGCTAAGGGACAGCTTTTGCCGACGAGACTACCTTATACTTACGGTTGCCACACTTGGTGTTTTTGCACTTTGCGTTTTTTTATTGGAAGGAGCTCATTTTGACTCTTTGTGCTAATAATTGGCTTAAGCGAAAAAAGTTGGAACATTACTTATCACCTTATTTATATTTGGACATTTTTCGCTGTCAACACTGAAAACTATCGGAAGCACAGCATATAACTCTGTAAAGAATCTGAGTCTGTACTGTTACTGCTAATACTACATATATTCTAAGCATGGTTTTAAGCCGGTAGCGGGTGCGAAAATTGTGGATGGATAATTTGTGAAATAATCTGCAACTAAGCTAGGAAGAGTTTACGCACCACCACAACATATGCCCTGTAAGTTTCGTTTAAGTTAAGGTTTCTTACAAAAAACGTGCCACTTGCAATGAGTCCTATTACACAGACGCTGAGACCACAAACACTAGTTCACAGGTGCAAAACAAAAAATGAGTTAGTGATATTTTGTCGTATCAAATCGGCCTTCATTTGAAAAATGCTTAGATGACATGCTCGAATATATTACTTTTACATTTCGAACAGTTCAAAGTGATATATATTTTAGATCAACAATTTGTAATTGTAAATACCCCAAATATATTTTTTAAGTATCAAAGCTATATATTCAAAATACCTGCAGATGTATTTTTTAAAGAACATGGAACTTACTTGCTTTCATGTTAGCGACTTAAATTCTTATTTATTGCCCGTTGACAACATTTTTGTTGGTCCAACAATATATAGATAGAGAAATCCACAACTTGTTTTGCTTGGAGCTGGTACTGCAAGTAATGCAGCGCTTTGATTTTGACCAAGACGATATTAAATCTCTCATTATGATCACACCAGCCAACGTAATTTCTAGCGAAGAAACTGATATAATACTAGTAATTAAAAACTTTGAGCATCCAGATGAAATTATTTCCAGTGGGCCATGTTAAAGCTAACTGAAGCCAAGTTAGAAAAAGAAAAAAATTCTCTATTTTGGGAAGAACTGGCAAAAGTAAGACTTTACAATTAGAAATTAAAGAAACACATTGACATATATTAAGTACTAGCATAAAGCCCGTCGCGCTTCAGCGCGCCTTTAACAGTATAGAACCAATATCAGAATCAGTTTGAAGTCAATCGTGAGAGCCAAATTTAAAAATATTCTCTACATTTGTTTCCTCTGTAAAGCCCCGAAATCGAATCATACATACATAGGCTTGAAGTCAACGTTTTACTTCTTTGCTTTTTCACCGTTACGACTTTGCTGCTGCGTTCTTACCACCCGGCGTTGGGTCAAATTTTCCAACATCGAAAAATCACATCTCAATTTATTTCATTTACTATTCTAACAAACCAAGATTCAAGTCGATCAGGTGAAAAATATTTTTTTCATGCAGAATTTTCCGGCCATTTTACACGGTGTGGAGTTTTCCAAAATTGGGAAAACACGTGTCGAATATTTTGCGTACTATGCTTGCAAACCAAGTTTCAAGTCAATCGGATGAAAAATAAATTTTTACAATACAGACTTTTCCGACACTTTTCCGACTTTTCCGGGTGGGATTTTCCGGAAAATTGGAACACAGTTATTGTTGAATTTTCATAAAGATCTTTGAAAATGAGTTTGAATCTGATCGGATAATAAACAAAAAAGTTTCATACAACAGTTTTCCATGAATTTTCTGACTTTGGGGATGGATTTTCCAAAATTTGTAAGTCACTTTTTTTATGTTTCGTTATGTGTAATTTTGAAAATGAGTTTGGCGCTAATCGACAACCTTGACCACCCACTTTCCACCCAGGGAGGTGAATTTTCCGTAAGATTGGTATGCAGTTGTTGTTGAATTTTCATATAGATCTTTGAAAATGAGTTTGAAATTGATCGAATGAAAAGCAAAAAAGTTTCATACAACAGTTTCCCGCGAATTTTCCACATTTCCCGACAGAATTTTCCAAAATTCGTTCTTAGTACTCACTTTCAGCATAAGACAAAACTGCTGTGAAAATCTCATCTTCCTATCTCTTATTGTTTCGGCTGTGCGACGGTCACCAGTCAGTGAGTCAGTCAGGTTGAACTCTTTTATAAATAAAGATTGTTTTTTATTTTATTAATTTCTTGTTGTTGTTTTTTTAACTTGGTGTTGCAGTTTTTCAATTTTTATTTGCTTCGATTTAAGTTGTGATTGTTGTTTTTTGAGTTGTTGTACATTTTTTTTATTTGAACTGTGTTTCTTTGTAGTTGCCTTGGCAACAAAAAGACGCGTCCACCTCTGCCTTGATTCATTGTGTTCATGACTACTCCCAAATAAGAACGCCTACAAAAGCAATTCCTAACGCTCCTGATCGCTACTGTGCTCTCACGCTCACATTGAAATCGTGTCTCTTCAATTTAAGCTCTCTGTGATTTGCTTTTTGTTGTTGAATTTTTTTTATGGATTTTTGAAAATGAGTTTGAACTTGATCGGATGAAAAACAAAAAAGTTTCATACAACAGTTTTCCACGAATTTTCCACATTTCCCGACAGAATTTTCCAAAATCCGTTCTTAGTACTCACTTTCAGCATAAGATGAAACTACTGTGAAAATCTCATCTTTCTATCTTTTATGGTTTGGGCTGTGCGACGGTCACCAGTCAGTGAGTCAGTCAGGTTGAACTCTTTTATATATATAGATTAACAACGAGAAGGCCAAGCTAACTTCGTCTTTGCCGAAGTTTTTATACCCTTGCAAATGTTTTAATACATCAGAGTTTAAGAACGCCAGCATTAAAACAAACAATTTTTCTAAATAAAACCCACTTTTCGACCGCTAGTTCCTATGACAGCTATAAGATATAGTCATCCGATTTTGACCAAAACTTCAAAATCTTTGTAAAAGCGCATAATATTAATAATTGCTGAAGTGAGACACGTTAACATTAAAAACAAAAAAGTTTTTCTCATTAAAACCCACTTTTTCGACCGATAGTTCCTATGACAGCTATAAGATATAGTCATCCGATTTTGACAAAAACTTCCTTATCTATGTGAAAGCGTATAGTATTAATAATTGCTGAAGTGGGAGCCGTTAACATTAAAAACAAAAAAGTTTTTCTCACAAAGACCCATTTTTCAACCGATAGTTCCTATGACAGCTATAAGATATAGTCATCCGATCCGGTCGGTTCCGACATATTAGCAGTGTGCAGTAAAAAAAAAGACTCTGTGCAAAATTTCAGCTCGATAGCTTTAAAACTGAGAGACTAGTTCGAGTAGAAACAGACAGACGGACAGACAGACGGACGGACAAAGCTCAATCGACTCAGCTCGTCGTCCTGATCAAGAATATATATAGTTTATAGGGTCGGAAATGAATATTTCTATGCGTTGCAAACTTCTGGGCAAAATTATAATACCCTTTGCAAGGGTATAAAAACCAAACCCATCAGTACCATATTCTAAAGACAATTTTAAATAGTCAGGACATACTGGACCTCGAAAAGGATCAAAAATTAGCATACCAAAGAATTAGAACCTACACAGACCACAATACTGAACAAAAAATAGAAAAATTAAAGACGTCACTACTAGAAAACACAACATAACATTTAACAAGGAATGGTTCGTAAACCAGACGGACGTATTCTTTCCAGACGATAGTAAATGGCTACTGTCGCTGGGACCCAAATTCGCCTTACCTGTCACAAATGAGAATATATCGCCAATACACCTAATAGCAGACATAGAACAAGGAATACAAACTATAAAAGATGACAAACAGAGGGACACAATCAGGAGTAAACTTGCGTCAAGAGTTAACACCTTTAAGCATAATAGAAGAATAGAACAAAAAGATAAACTATTTCTAGCAATAGCGAAGAACACAGAAAAACTTATAAAGGAGCACCAAGACAAGGTTATAATTACACAAGCAGACAAGGGGAACAAGACAGTTGTAATGTACAAAAGGGAATACATGGACAAGATGGAAAAACTATTCGAGGACAAGTCCACATACAAGAAAGTACGTAAGGATCCAACACAGACACTTATAAAGAAAAACAACACTATAGTAAATCATCTATACAAGCAAAACCAGATTGATGCTAAACTAAAAATGGGACTATACTGCTCTGGAGGTCACGCACCAAGAATGTATGGTCTGCCAAAGATTCATAAACAGGGCACGCCACTGAGACCGATCGAGGCATCGACAAACGTCCCGTGTTACAAATTCGCAAAACATGTAGGAACGATTATTAAAAACATTGTCTCTGACAAATACAACATTCAAAACGCGACACAATTAAAAGATAAACTGATGGAGGAACGAATTGGAAATGATGAGATACTAGTATCGTTTGATGTTGTCTCATTATTTACGAATATACCCGTAAAACTAGCCATTAAGAATATCATGGACAAATGGACGGACATATCGATACACACAAATATACCAAAGGCTAAATTTAGGGAAATACTGGAATTCGTACTCATGGAAAATAATTACCTATCATTTGACAATAACATATATACCCAAATATTTGGTATGCCTATGGGAAACCCGATATCGCCTACTATTACAAATGTAGTACTAGACAAAATATTGGACGATACAAAGGAGGAGCTGGACAAACAAAATATACATTTAAGACACCTATATAAGAGAAGATATTGGAGACGCTAAACAAACAACATCCAAGAATACAATTCACAATAGAGGTGGAGAAAAACCAGACAATACCATATTTAGACACAGAGATAAAAAGAAAAAAAGGGAAACTATTATTTAAATGGTACACAAAGGACACAGCATCAGGACGCATAATGAACTTTCATTCGCATCAACCACTTTCCCAAAAAATTAACACTGCCAAAAATATGATATTCAAAGCATACACACTAAGCGACCAAAATTATAGACCGGAAATAAACATTAAATTAAGGAAAATACTCTTTAAAAATAGGAAAAATCCAGGACAGCTCATCGAAACACTTATCACAAACGCCACAAAAAAGAATACCGCCCCGAACCCCAATAAGGAAAACAAAGATACAATTTACATAAGCGTACCGTACGTGGACAAAATAACAAATAAACACTCAATTACTAAAATAATCCCAACCAAACATTCAAGCATAACGTACGCTTACAAAGCTCATACAAACATAAAGAAACCCTTCACAAACACCAAAGACAGATTAATTAAAGAACAACAACAAAACGTAATATACGAAATTACATGTAAAGGAAAAGAGGGAGAATCTTGCGACGGCGTCTCCATAGGAACAACAAAACGACCGCTTCAAACACGAGTATCAGAGTATTATGTATGTATGTATAAAATGTATGTTTTATGTTATTGTTGTTTAATATGGTAAAATATACACAGGCTCCCTGATGAAGGCGGGATAAGCCGCTGAAACGCGAAGGAGAAGAAGAAGAAATAAAATATGAATTTTTATTTTGGATGCGAGACAACGGCCATTGCAACCCATACATCAAACACAACTATTGTATTAGACAAATTGGCCTACCACAATTCACACAAAAGTAAAACACGAGGTTTGAGTTTTTAAGAAATTAGTGGGATTTATAAGAAATATTGTATATTGTCCCTTCCACACAGCTCTGCTTCGGCAGAGGGCATTTTTTATGTTTGTTTGATATAATCCAAAATAAAATTGATTTAGTAGGGGAGAATGGGGGGTTCTGAGCCGCTGGGGGTTGTGAGCCATTTTTGATTATGGCATGTCTTATTACCTTACTTTTGGCAAGCAACCTATCAGTCTACACCTTCTTTAAGTTCGTGAACCAGAACTCGACTTTTTTTTTCAAAAAAGAAAGTTTTTTTTTTCATTTTTGACTTGTGAATATTATACAAAAATTTTTTTCGTAATGACAATAGTAAGTATGAGGGAAATATCTTTGGTCAATTGCCTTTTTGATAGAAATATGATTTTTTTGTAACAATTTCTTTTTTGGGTTATGTGACGTCACCAAAAAAAAGTGAAATATGGGGGGTTGTGCGCCACTTTGAAAAAAAGTCGGTTTTGACTTTCAAAGAGAATATTGCAATGAAGCGCAATAAAACAGAGGAAAAACTCTCCAAAGAAGTAAAAAACATTGAAAAAGGCAAGCAAAAGAAGAGCCACAAGCAAAAAATGCTCGTATATAAAAGAAAACAAGCTTGATGCCGTCAATCAATTTTCACTCTTCATTGATATATCTTAACTCAGAATACGAGAAAAATTGTTCATTTTTTCATTTAAAAAAGAATAATGGCTTAAAAACACGAATTTTGATCTTTTAAATGGGTGGCTCACAACCCCCCCTCAAATTTTCGAAATGTCAAAAAATCACTTTTTTTTCAATATGAAATAAAAACGAGAAAGGCAAAGCTAACTTCGTCTGTACCGAAGTTTTGATACACTTGAAATAGCTTGTCACAACGGTTAGCGACTTCGACCAAACTTCACAAATCAGCTTAAAAACATGACATATTACCCATGACCGTGTTTGAGAGCGATAATATTGAGAACAACCCAGTTTTTCTCACAAATACCCATTTTTCGAACGAACATTTGTATGGCAGCTACAAGAAGTAGTCATCCGATCCGGTCGGTTCCGACATATTAGTAGCGTGCAGTAAAAACAATGCTCTGTGGAAAGTTTCAGCTCGATAGCTCCAAAACTGAGGGACTAGTTCGCGTAGAAACAGACAGACGGACAGACGGACGGACGGACAGACGGACGGACAAAGCTTAATCGACTCAGCTCGTCATGCTGATCAAGAATATATATACTTTATGTGTTCGGAGATGATTCCTTCTATGCGTTGCAAACTTCTGGGCAAAATTATACAGGGGTGCCACAGAATTCACTTTCGCTCTAAATTCGCTCGAATTTGATTTCGCCCTGCCACAGAGCATGTTTTCGAGTGATTTGCAAATCGCGCACTCTTGAGTCGGCGATTTGCTTAAAAAAGACCATAAAATGCATTTTAATAAAAATAAGGCTTATTGAGTCTTCAAGGGTGTTCAATTTGTAAATAATATACATCAAAAAATTAAATATTTAACATGTTAAGTTTATTAAATAAGCATTTAACTAAATCGCTAGTAAAATCGCTAGTCAATTCGCTAGTGAAATTGGTCATTCACTGCAACTCACCAAATCGCTAGAATTACAGTGTTGCCACCTTTTAACATTTGAATTTCGAAATTAATCGAACTTCGTTTTAAAGTTAATACAATATCGATTTTTGTGTTAAAACAAAGATAAAAAAATTAGATTAACTAGCAATAATTTTTCCGTTGATCTTTTGTTTAATTATTGTGCAATTTGTAAGTCGATTGATGTCAATCTGAGTTGAATATAGTGGCAACGCCGGCGCCAAAGTAATGGCGAGAAGCCGCTCAAATTTTGGCTTTTATTATTCTTCCGAAATTGTTATAAAATTATTTATAAAGGGAAAAGCATCGAACAGATGTCCAGAGCGAAATTTGCTTGGCTTTTATGAAGGAGCTTAAAGACTTGGCCCCCAATGTCACATGCGGCTGCAGCCTGGAAAGATCTGACTTTAAGTCTGACCAACCTTTCCTCCGATTGCTTGAATTGAATAATGCGTGTCCGGCCCAATTTTATTTTGGAGCACAGCGTCATTACCCTTATGATTTTGCCTACGTATATCGTCTGACTTAGAAAGACGGTCCGATGCGGATCAAAGACGGGTGCACTCCTAGCCTCTTCTTACGGATTTGCTTCTTCCCTTAATCGTCGATTGCCATCTGTCGTGCGAGAGGTATTTATTTAATTAAAGCAAAACTCTTGCCTTCATATACGTACGCCGTTCTCTCGTATCCATAAAGCAGCTAGAGTTGCAAGGTATCATTTTTATTTTGGCGCCGGAAAATTTGAATTTTTTGTGTGGGAATAACAAATATTTAACTCAGTTAAAGAAAATTAAGATTGTTTTGTTAAAAAAAAGGAGTAATCAAATAGCTTACATTTCAAAATATTAATAAAAACCGCATTTAAGGTCTTTATCTAAATTGCACTTTCGGGGTGTCTACCCTATGCAGTCAAGTTCGAAAGGGTTTGTGAACTAGCTTAAAAAATGAAATCGCTCGAAGTTCTGTGGCATGGCGAAAATATTTCAGCGATTTGGCAAATCGCTAGAAGCCAAATCGCTAGTGAATTCTGTGGCACCCCTGATAATACACTTTTCAAGTGTATAAAAACAAAAAATTTTATTTTTGAAAATACAAAATTTACAGAACGAATAAATATTGATTTTTGGCGAAGTTATGTTCGAAAAACAAAACTATGATCACAACCCCCCACTCTCCCCTATCCAATATAATGCTATAAGGTCTGTAAGAGACTTATAATTATAGAAAAGAGTGATAAATACAAAAAAAAATTAGTTTTTACTTGTAAATTAAGAACTCTAAAGAAATGAAATGGATGTATAATTTTACGTTATTTTGTTTTGTTGTGTGAAAGAATTTCCCCCACTAACATCAGAAGGGCCGATTCGCGGGATTCACACAACACTCAAAGCCTCAGTGTTTTTGGCATTTGCTGCTAATGTCGGATTTTGCTATGAGCTTGCCTTTGGGATTCCCAAGCATTCATAGCAATTCTGTCATGAGGCAACCTTTGCCAACACACTAAGGACAGGCGCAGACAGCTGAAGATTGAATTGGTATTCATGAAATAGCGTTATACTGTCAACCAGCCTCCTTTGTAGTGTTGTGCGTGTCTTCTATTAGAAAAGTTGTGGACAATATCCATAACTTAATGACCTGGCCTGCCTAAAAAAGTTCTATTTTTAATTTAGATTTTTTAAATTTTTTATATAAAAAGTTTTTTGAAAAAAATTATTTATAATTTTTAAAATAAAAATTTAATTTAATTTTTAATTTGGTATCAAACACTTTTTATTCATAAAATTTAAAAATAAAAATTATCAAAATTTTTTTCATAAAAATTAAAAACAACAGTTATCAAAAAATTTTTATAATAAAAATTAAAATAAAAATTAAACTTAAAAAACTTTTTAACCAAGTGCCCAATTACAAATATTTTTACATGTATGTGATCTATGGGTCTCTAAGTATGTATGAGCATGTCTAGACAGACCTGGAAGCTTGCCAAAGGTACTTATTTCGCGTTTATTTCTCACGTAAGAAAGCCTGAGAAAATCTTTGCGCCTGCTTAGTTTTAATTATAAACACCGAAAAACCTAGGTCTTGTTGTAGTTCTCAATATTATCGCTCTCAAACACGGTCATGGGTAATATAATATGTCATGTTTTTAAACTGATTTGCGAAGTTTGGTCGAAGTCGCTAACCGTTGTGACAAGCTATTTCAAGTGTATCAAAACTTCGGTACAGATGAAGTTAGCTTTGCCATTCTCGTCCATTTTTCTTTGTAAATTCTGTTCTGTTCATTCCAATGATGTTATAATTTTCTATTTCTGAATAAAAACAGGTCTCTATCGTCTTTAGACATATTTGACATTGTTATTTTCCGATTTTCCACTAATATTTCGACGTCGTCTTTTCTGGCTAACCCTGGGTTGAACTCGTCTATTTTAGCAACAGTATAATCGCTAGCATCATTTTTCCCAGTAGCTTTTTTATCTCTGCCTGTATCCTGATCAAACAGCTTCTTCCAGTCAACTGACTTTGTCTGCAAATGCTCTATTTTTCTTCTCAAATCTGCAACTACCTGACCTGTCTGGTCATACTGCTTATTATTAAAAAAGTCATGATCTACTACAGCAATTTTGATCAGTGACCCATTATTTGCATTAAAACATTCTAAATCTAATTGAAAGTCCCTAGTAATCTGACTGGCTTCAACCTTACTCAAAGCCCAAATCCTATTTACAATCTCGGACTGCTGCTTTAGGAGTACGATTGTTTTCTCGGACAACATCTTAAATTATTTTTAATTTACAGTAAGGGTAACTTATCAGTTTTTGTTGTTGCTTCTTGGTGGCCGCTTCCTTGGATGCTGCTTTTGGCTGCGGTTTCCGCTCCTCTGCTGATTCGCTGCTGCTTCGCGATGCTACTTCCACTTCCCTGCTGCTCCTGACTGCTTATTCTGACGGCAGCTTCGCTGGTTTTACCGCCTCTTTATGCCGCTCCTCTGGATGCTGCTTGCACTTTTTTCCTTCCGATGTTTAGGCCTCGGACACGCCTCACTCTTTATTTTTCGTCCCGATGTTTCGGTCTCGGACACACCACACTTTTTGATTTTCTTTTGTCCCGATGTTTCGGTCTCGGACACACCACACTTCTTAATTCTTTTATAACATCAAAAAGTAACTTTCTTTTCGTGTTTTTAAGTTTTATACTCTGTCTCTTACCACTTGGGGGAAAACAAGAGTAGTTTATTTTTAGCGACTCGTAACTGTAGTTTTTAAGCATACAGAAACTTTAGGGTGCTGGTTCAACTCTGTGTCTCTTACCACTTGGGGGAAAACTCAAGAGTTCGTCGAAAGACTAAATGTCCATTGAGGTCTAAAGGCACACACTCAATCCGGCTCAAGGACCAAATGGTACGACTACAACAATTGTCATTACCGAGCCGTCCACATTAAATGAATCCGCAATGAGGTTTCGTTACGCACTGAATATATTTCTTACAAATACTAGCTTATATTAACATTGGTCTTATTTTTACCTAAAATTTGTGGCAGCAGGAGTTCTTTGCATGAGGTTTTTAGAAATCTATTTTTAAACAGCTAATAGGAGCTGAGCTAAACATTTAGCTCAGCCACTGCTTGGTAATCTTGAGGGTGAGTATTTAAGGTTCTATTTATTGCAGCATGTGTTTACAATTTCTGTACATACATTTTAAGTTTGATTTAGTTTTTTCGTGTTTGAATTTGTAACAAGCTGGGCCCATTATTGTGCCCTATGGCAGCTATAAGAAATAGTCAGAAAGAAACCACAAAATTAACTATTAATTGTTACTCGCATTTAAAAATTAATTGTAATTGCAAAATTTTATAACCAACAATTTATTAATTGTTAATCGTCAGTTTCTACAATTAACAATTGATTAATTTTGATTGATTCATTTGAAAAATTTTACTAAAAACTAACAATTGAATAGTAAGATTTTTTGTTCTTTGTTATTTTTACTGTACTGTACAGATTTAGTTGTATGTTTAAATTAATTTAAATTAATCCAATCAGTAACTAATATTTTAATTGCATTTGAACTAATTGATTTAAATCATTAGTTGATTAATCAATTGATTTAAAATTAAATTGAGTAATGCCCAACACTGTATGGAGAATACTATACTCGTTATTAATTTCTCTTTCCGTGAACAGCAAGTATTGTATTGCAATGAACATGATGAATCCTCCAAGCTGTGGCCATGTTTTTTATAAGGACTGCCTAATTAAAATAATAATTAATTTTTATTTGTGAATGCTTAACAGACTATAGTATATTTTTCTTCCTAATGATTATGTAGTGAATTTAGGGCTAAGCGACATTTTATTTATAAGTGCACACCTACATGTAATGCAAAATTGGCTATACAGCTCCTCCGACGGGGCCAAGCCAAGCTTCTCTCAATCTATTAGCGTGTGTGCTTTAAGTTTTTAGCACAAGAGAAAAGGACCTACAGTTTAACGCCAAACCCGAACGGCAGGGATTAAGAATTTGCTTTTTCATGGCTAGTTACTTCACAGCTGGCGCCAATAGCTGGTGAAGGTAACCGTATGTGTAAAAGCTATTTTTCTAAAGAATGGAAACAACTTTTATTATTAGATGTTCAGAGGCGGGATGGAACTCACGAACTCCCGCCCAGCAGTCCAGCACACTAAACGCTGGGCCGCAGACGGCCACTTTTTTTTTTTTTAAGGCCATTATTGCGAGACTTAAGCGAAGAACCAAATAAGCCCTATTTTAGTCGCTTATCATCCCAGTCCTGAAATAAGGCGCAGAAGCATGGACAATGACAGCAGCGGATGAAGCTGCGATTGGCGTGTTTGAACGAAAGATTCTTCGGATGATTTATGGACCTTCAAAAGTTGGCGATGATTTCCGCATTCGAAACAATGACGAACTGTATGAGCTCTATGGGGACACCTATCTGGTCAAGCGCATAAAGCAGTGGGAAACAACAGGGTGGGAGTTGCAAGCGACGGTCCCATTCAACCGGGAATCCCGTGCAGACACAGATGCAGATTCGGAAACCGCACACCTGGAGCCGATTCGGAAACAGCACAAGTGATCCCTTTGGTTGAGGTAGTTGGTACTTACTTGTTGATCTGCTATTCCAAGGTGTTGACTCGACCGAAGCCGCGGACTAAGTGAAGTGCCAGTGCCCGCACGCTGAGCCTCTGCTTTTTTAGGCGGCTAGCGTCGCTTCGTGGCAGCGTGCGCGATATCGATAACGATCACGCGTGTGATCAGCTGGCTGCCTATCGACAGCTGTTGGCGATCGATAGATGGCGCGCGTTTAAATGTGCGCGCGTGTTTGTATATTTTATTTAACTAATTCTATCGAAATTATAAATATGGCTTCATGTTACTTAGTAGTTCTAGGGGAATTATAATAATAATATTAACAATAATAGTGACGATGTGTGACTTCAGGTGGAGCTAATCTGCTATTATTACATTGACTAATGTTGCGACCTCCTGGGGCGTCGCAATTTTAATAAAAATAATAATTATCGATTCTTGAAGTGTGTTCAATTTGTGAATAATCTACATCAAAAAATTTAATTATTTAACATGTTAAGTTTATTAAATAAGCATTTTACTAAATCGCAAGTAAAATCGCTAGTAAAATTGGTCATTCACTGCAACTCACCAAATCGCTAGTACTACAGTGATAACACCTTATAACATTTGAATTTCGAAATTAATCAAACTTAGTTTTAAATTGTATACAATAGCGATTTGTGTGTTAAAAAAGATAGAAAAATTTGGTTAACCTTGTTAATTAACTAGCAATCATTTTTCCGTTGATCTTTTGCTTAATTATTGTGCAATTTGTACATCGATCGCTGCCAATCAAAGTTGAATAAAGAGGCAACGCCGACTCAACGACGACCAAACTAATGACGATAAGTCGCTCAAATGTTGGTAAATTCTATTATTCTTCCGCAATTGTTGTAACTAAAATTAATTATAAAGGCCTGATTCCAGATGACATAAAAATCAGTTTTTATGTTGAAGTTCACATGAATAGAAACACTTTTGAACTGTTTTGAAATCTGAATGCTGTTGCAAAGCATTCTTATTAGAATAAAGTATTGTACCGAAATAAAAATTGATATCATCTGGAATCAGGCCTTAAAGGGGAAAGCGTCGAACAGATAGAGAAATTTGCTTGGCTTTTATGAAGGTGCATGAGGACTTGGCCATCAGTCTCACAATGGGCGACAGGGAAGATGCAGATGCAGCCTGGAAAGAACTGACTTCAAGTGTGGCCAACTTTTCCTCCGATTGCTTGACTTGAATAATGCGTGGCCCAACGTTATTTTCAAGCACAGCATCGTTTATCCGTATAATCTTGATTACGTATATCTTGTGATTTAGAAAGGTCAGATGCGAATCCAAAGCGGCTGCACTGTAGGCGTCTCTGTAGTGCGTGAGGCATTTATTTAATTAAAGCAAAACTCTTGCCTTCATATATGTACGCCGTTCTCTCGTATCCGTACAGCAGCTAGAGTTGCAAGGTATCATATATTTTGGCGGGCGGAAAATTTGAATTTTTTGTGTGGGAATAACAAATATTTAACTCAGTTAAAAAAAAATTAAGATTGTTTTGTTAAAAAAGGGACTAACCAAATAGCTTACATATCAAAATATTAATAAAAACCGCATTTAAAGTCTTAATCTAATTTGCACTTTCGGGGTGTCTACCCTATGCAGTCAAGTTCGAAAGGGTTTGTGAACTAGCTTAAAAAATGAAATCGCTCGAAGTTCTGTGGCATGGCGAAAATATTTCAGCGATTTGGCAAATCGCTAGAAGCCAAATCGCTAGTGAATTCTGTGGCACCCCTGTATGTAGTTTAAATAAGAAATTCAAAATATTAATAAACAACGCATGGAAAGGCTTAATCAAGTTTTCACTTGCGGTGTGTCTTCCCTACGCAGTCAAGTTCGAAAGGGTTTGTGAACTAGCTTAAAAAACGAAATCGCTCGAAGTTCTGTGGCATGGCGAAAATTTTCGAGCGATTTGGCAAATCGCTAGAAGCCAAATCGCTAGTGAATTCTTTGGCACTCCTTAATAGTTTTTATTTTTAGGAAATCCTGCTCAAGATACCGATGACGTCAGTTAGTCGCCTGAAGCTCCTGATCGTTCTCTCGGCTCGGTGAGCTGTTTACACTTCTTCTTCTCTACAATATAATATAAAATCGCGAAAGTTCAACATTTTTATAATTATAAAGCTTATATAATAAGTAAAGTAGTAGTAGTAGTTTATTTATTCCAGTTTTGGCTCGGTTAATTTACCGTTAGCTTTCTATTGTAAAAAAATATCCACAGAGTTCACTAGCGATTTGGCTTCTAGCGATTTGCCAAATCGCTGGAATATTTTCGCCATGCCACAGAACTTCGAGCGATTTCATTTTTTTAGCTTGTTCACAAACCCTTTCGAACTTGGCTGCGTAGGGTAGACACACCGCAAGTGCCAATTAGATTAAGCCTTATCATGCGTTTTTATTAATATTTTTAATGTTAGCTATTTGGTTAGTTCTTTTTTAAACAAAACAAACTTAATTTTCTATAGCTGAGATACACTTTTTTTATTTCGCACACAAAAAATTCAAATTTTCCGCCCGCCAAAAATAATTATACCTTGCAACTCTAGCTGCTGTACGGTAACGCAGGAACGGCGATCGAAAATGTAAGCTAAATAATTTCTTTAATTAAATGAATGCCTCTCGCAGTACAGATAGCAATCGCCAATTTAGGGAAAGAAACAAATCCGTTAGGAGACGCTAAAGTGCAGACGCCTTGGGTACGCATCGAATCTTCTTTCTAAATCAGACGATATATGTAGGCAAGATTATATTTATTGTTAAATGATACTGTACTCAAACGTAACATTGGGCCACGCATTATTCAATTCAAGCAATCGAAGGAAAGGTTGGCCGGACTTAAAGTCCGTTCTTTCCAGGCTGCAGCCACAACTTCCCTGTCGCCCATTGTGAGATTGAGGGACAAGTGCTTATGCTCCTTCATAAAAGCCAATCAAATTTCACTCCGGACATCTGTTCAATGCTTTTGCCTTTATAATTAATTTTAATTAAATCAATTTCGGAAGAATAATAAAATTTACCAACATTTGGGTGGCGTCTCGTCATTACTTTGGCGTCGGCGTTGCCACTTTATTCAACTCAGATTGACAGCAATCGATGCACAAATTGCACAATAATTAAGTAAAAGATCAACGAAAAAATTATTGCTGGTTAATCTAATTTTTTTATCTTTGTTTTAACATAAAAAATCGCTATTCTATACACTTTAAAACTAAGTTCGATTAATTTCGAAATTCAAATGTTAAAAGGTGGCATCTAGCGATTTGGTGAGTTGAAGTGAATGACAAATTTAACTAGCGATTTTACTAGCGATTTGGTAAAATGCTAATTTAATAAACTTAACATATTAAATGTTTAATTTTTTTGATGTAGATTATTCACAAATTGAACACCCTTCAAGAATCTATAAGGCTTATTTTAATCAAAAAGTAATTAGGTGCGTATTTAAGCAAATCGCCGACTCATGAGTGCGCGATTTGCAAATCACTCGAAAACAGGCTCTGTGGCAGGGCGAAATCAAATTCGAGCGAATTTACAGCGAAAGTGATTTCTGTGGCACCCCTGTATATGTTAAATTTAAAAGTTTTCTAGTATAATATTTTTCCTGTACCTTATTATATCTTTAATGAATTTTGCAAATCCTCCCCGTTTTTCCCATTGAGTAGCTCAATTGAACTTGGCAGCAGGTCTTTATTACACGCAATGTAAAGTGTGATGTCTTAAATACTGAAGAACGGAAGGCGGCGCAAGATGAGGTACTTGTTGCGATAGGCCAGAATCATAGGTTTTAGTGTGAAGCTCAAGCCAGCAGAAGCGAATCAAGAGTATGGTTCAGACAGCTCAACTACAACCTTGGCATAAACAATTATTTAAGTGAACAATTCCACTGAGATACCGACCCCACTACAGCGATAATATTTGCACATTATGTAATACGCGATCGAGAAAAGACATAATTCACATCATTGCATTATGCCATATCCTGGCGGAACATAGAGTAGCATACTTTCAAAAAAACCTATTTGGAGCAGAAGCTCCTCTCTTACAAGCTCAGCTGATCTGGCAAGGCTTGACAGATCAAGGATGCCAGACCCATTTTCACATTACTTTTTAAGTCAGTAGGTGCATTATCAAACAATAGTAGAATGTGAGCGTGTGGACTACCGCCATGCTGAAATTCAATTCTCTTAAAATAATTAACGACTTCGTAACTTCCAAATTAACTACTTTTAGTTGTGGATTCTTAAATATTTAGCAACAATTAACCAACTTGTTGAAGTATAAAGCACAAGTAACAGCGTCTTCATTGACTAATTTGCCTTTTTAATATAGCGCATATCTGATATGAATTTATTCGAAACATGACTTTCATTGTTTTTAGGTTTATACAATAGTATTAGCAAATCTATCCAGCAATTTAGGTGATCCCAATTGCCTGAGCATAGCGAACAGTTCCTTCTTACGGGCCCAGTACCAAGCCGAATTAGGAATACACCGAAGAAATGCCAGATAACTCTCAATGCAACCGTTTATGTAGTCTTCAGACTGTATTTTCTCTTTGTTAATTTTAGTATTAGAATCTACGGGTTTGAAAGCGACTGTAATATTATCCCTTACATGTCGTCTTATGATTTACGTGTACGTATATATAAAAGGTGTCCTTGGTCTGCTCCCCTGCGATCAATGCGGCGAAGTTCACTTGAAGCTTGCGTGGAAGAAGTTGCTGTAGCCCTTCTGTATAAGTTCTGAATTTGGCCGCCGTAAATAGTAGGATATGAAAGTTCTTCCGCATGTTCATAAAAAAAAAATGCTTAAAAAATGCGTAGAGTATATTTTGCAGATATCTTCTTCTTCTTCTTGATTGGCCCGATGCATGCATCATCGGCCGCTGCGATTAATGTCCGCCAGTCGCTTCTGCTCCGTGCGAGCTGGGACCAGTTGGTCACACCAAGCTTGGCAAGGTCTGCCCGAACCTGGTCATCCCATCTTAGTCGAGGTCTCCCCCCGCCTGCCTCTTCCTCCGTAGTCAGCCGCCTTCGAATAATAAGCTTTCCTTACTGGAGCTTCTTCGTCCATCCTGGTGACATGTCCTAACCAGCGCAGCCGCTGTTGCTTTATGCGCTTGACCAGACAGGTGTCCCCATAGAGCTCATACAGTTCGTCATTATTTCGAATGCGGAAATCATCGCCAACTTTTAAAGGTCCATAAATCCTCCGAAGAATCTTTCGTTCAAACACGCCAATCGCCGCTTTATCCGCTGCTGTCATTGTCCATGCTTCTGCGCCGTATTGCAGGACTGGGATGATAAGCGACTTGTATAAGGCTAATTTTATTTCTTCGCTTGAGGTCTCTGCTCTTGAGCTCTCTACTTAGCCCGTAGTAGCATCGGTTTGCAAGAGTGATCCTTCGTCGGATTTCCAGACTGATGTTGTTGTCGCTGGTTATCGTCGTTCCGAGGTAGACAAAATCCTCTACAACTTTAAAGTTGTATTCTCCCATTGTAACAGATTGTCCAAGACGCAAGGACTTTTTGTCCGCGGATACGAGGTATTTCGTCGTGTCCTCATTTACCGCCAAACCCATCAGTTCTGACTGCCTCTCAATCTCTGAAAACGCATAAATTGAAATAGGTCCATTATAAATAGAATCAGGATTCTCTTGGCATACATTCCATACATTGAAATTTTTATTTTGCTTCTTTATCTGGTTTGTGTTGTAATTTTAAGTTGTCTTTGTATTTTTTACCGTACGTCTGGTGGTTTTGCTTTTAATATTTTTTGTGCTTGTATGATCCTGTTCTTTTTTTTATACCCTTGGAGAGGGTATATTGAATTTGTCCGGATGTTTGAAACGCACAGAAGGAAGCATCTCCGACCACATAAAGTATATATATTCTTGATGAGCGGCACGAGCTGAGTTAATATAGCCATGTTTGTTTTCAATGGTAGCGTCTTTATACGATCCAGTTATGAATATAATCTGTTTCAACACAATTTTGGAGAGTTTGATCAAAATCGGATGAATATATCGTATAGCTGTTATATAAAAAACTGGCAGGCATATCATGCTCCAAGGGTATATAAACTTCGGTCGCGCCGAGTTAGCTTCCCTCTATTTTCAAGCCCTAAACGTTTTCTGTAGTCGGATTTCCACCTTTTGCTTTTTGCCATGGGGGTGATGAATTTTAAGTTCTATTTGTGGATGCTTCTAAACCTGGTGCCACTCACGATTCGTGTGCTTGGAGTCAAAGCGAAGCCAGGTCATTTTTGCAGCAACTACACGATAGTGGCTCCAAAAGAACGTGGCTCCTTGGGGACTCGGGGTACCCGCTAAAACTATTCCTTTTAACACCCTACAGAAGTCCAATGGCAGGCACACATCAGAATGTTTTTAATCTTCGCCATTCTTCTGCCAGAAATGTGATCGAGAGAACTTTTGGCGTAATAAAAAGCCGATTTCGACTGCTTCAGGAGAGCCTTTTATATCATCCGTTAAAAGTTACCTGCATTATAAATGTATGCTGCGCTCTTCATAATTTATGTCGTGAGCATAAAGACAAAGATTTTCAATATCTTGATGGCAGTGAAGTTGCCAACGAAGTAGGCTCGGAACTGCATCCCGACCAACCTGAAGCTACTTCACAAATTCGAGATGATATCGCCGCCTCTTTACGACGACGTTAGAGCCCTTTTATTGAAATAAAACATTGAATTTATGATATTGACTTAAAAGGGGTTTTTAAATTTAAATTAATTTCTGATTTTTAGTCTTTTTTTTCCATGGCTAAAACTAGTTTTTCTAAAATTAAGTTTGTTTTTTTACGCTCTTCCAGCATCTCCACTGAGGTTTTCCGTATTTCGCTCAGCTCGTCCCTTATTTCTTTTAGCACCAAGTTTTCATCCGCGACCATAGAAGCCAGCCGGTTTTCACTCAGTGGTGCAATTTTGCTGCCTGTGACCTTTGCTTCCGGTTCCAACCTACGTCGCTTTGAAGCGGATTGTATGAGTTCTGGAATAACCGAGTTGAAATATTATTATGCATATCTAAATTAAACGAATCATTTAGTTAATTACCAACGTCAGCATTGTCTTCTTCAATGATGCTATTTTCTTTTTCATCATTGTCATCATGATCTACACCAAATACTTTGGCACCGGGCACGCCATCCACTGCTTGAAACATATTTACCAGCAGGGCTATTTTTTCCTCTGTGGCAGTAAGAGGCACCTGCTTAAACGGTCCGCCTCCAGTGGCTTTGGTCTCCTTCCTGTTGCCAGTGATTTTTTTTTCGGATGCACAGTTTCCAGTCTTTCCATACCTGTAGACCACATCATTAACCAAAAACCCGCGTTATGATAGTAGTAGTAGTACCTTACATTACGCCATTCCTCTGCCGATTTTACTGGAGGTCCATTGGCATTTAGCTGCTGCGCCAGTTTGGTCCAAGCTGAAGCCACAGCTACCCTGTCGCCCTTTGTGAACTTTCGGGCTATGTCCTTATGCTCCTTTATAAAAGCCAAGAAGATCTCGCTCTGGACATCTGTTCTATGCTTTCCCCTTAATTATGAATAAAAATGATAAGCATATCGGAAATACAATAAAATTTACTTACATTTTGGCGGCTTATTTTATTTTATTTGTTGTCGTGTATTCGTCATTCAGTGAATGGCATTTTCTGGCGATGCCAGACTTAGATTGGCAGCAATCGATTTATAAATTGCACAATAAATAAGCAAAAGATCAACACAAAAATTATTACTCTTTAATCTAATTTTTTTTTCTCCGTTTTAACACAAAAATTGCTAATTTACACACCTTAAAACAAAATTCGATTAATTTCGAAATTCAAATGTTGAAAGGTGGCACCACTCATAAACTAGCGATTTGGTGAGTGCCAGTGAATGACAAATTTAACTAGCGATTTTACTAGCGATTTAGTAAAATGTTTATTTAATAAACTTAACTTGTTAAATAATTAATTTTTTTGATGTAGATTAATCACAAATTGAACACCCTTCAAGAACCAATAAGCCTTATTTTCATCAAAATGCATTTTAAGGGCTTATTTAAGCAAATCGCCGACTCATGAGTGCGCGATTTGCAAATCACTCGAAAAGAGGCTCTGTGGCAGGGCGAAATTGATTTCGAGCGAATTTGGAGCGAAAGCGATTTCTGTGGCACCCCTGATACTCTTTTCCACCACACCATAGAGGTAGAGTATAGGGCGCGTTTTTCTCAAGAAACATAATCCACACTGAAAATTCAAATGGAGATTGGAATATGAAAATGGCTATTTTAGGAGATTTTAGATGGAAGTGAAAATGTAATATAATTTGAAGTGCAAATGAACTATGGGCGTGGATGGGCTGCATTTTCATCAGCCCATATAAAGAGAGTTGAAATGGCCAACTGCATCGACTTCATTGCGGTTTGTGATTCACAAGAAAGAAATTTCCGGAGCGGTGAAAATATTTGCCCTTGAAGCTAGGTACTGAGACACTCGAAATTTTTGCTGAGCCCATCTAATTACATAGCTCAGGAAATCCGCTCGTGAAAATTGTCAGAGCGCATTTCCTGAGTGAGTACTGAGACACTCGAAATTCGCTTCAACTATAAACATGAACCTGCCAACTCGTTTTCTTGAAAACAGCTGATAAATTGTCGAAGGGGGTCATGAAATTATGAAACTTGTTTGATAATTGTCAGAGGTACCTACGAAAATTGAGCACGCAATGAAAAAAGTTAAAGCAAAGAAGACTAAATAAACAAAGCTACAATTATTTGGAGAGCTGCGAGTTGGACAAACATGTGGTGCTTAAAAAAGTGGACAAGCCGCAACCATTTGAATGGAATCTGGCCAATAAAATCATTTTGATAGGGCAGCTCTGGCCCCTGCATCACTTTTGTGCGCGAATTTTTTTTTGTTTTTTCCCCCCTTTTTTTTTTGTTTTTAATCCCCCCCTGTCTCTAAACCAACCACACCCCAACCCCCCCCCCCCCCCCCCCCCCCCCCCCAAAAAAACCAAAACAAAAAAAAAATTCGTTCTAAATCTACCGAAATCAAGCCCATTCGTTGACAAAAGTAGAGTAATCCCGCTTTTTCTTGAACCGTGAACAGTGGTGTCGTTTCATGAACGCAATATATAAACCCGTTGTTCGATTTTCATCAACGTTTCGGTGTCATATTAATAACATTTTGTGCTCAGCTTGGAAACATTTGGTGTCATTTTGCAAACTTTTGGTCTTCTCTTAGAAACATTTTGGTAACGTTTTAAGACCACTTTGGGCTAATTTTGGGAACATTTTGGGAATATTTTTGGAACATCTGGGTCTTATTTTGGGAACATCGCGGTCTCATTCCTGGAACACATTGGGCTCATTTTTGGAACACTTTTGGTTCATTTTTTGGAACATTTTGGTTATAATTTTGGAACATTTCGGGCTCATTTCAGGAACAAATCGGTCTCATTTTGGAAACATCATGGGCTCATTTTTGTACATTTATGGACTCAGCATTTTTTACTCATTTTTCAAATAAAACAAATTTTTTTATGTTTTGATTTTATTTAATTGTTTTAAATTATACATAAAAATAAAACAGATACTTAAATATACTTAAATCTAAAATACATTTTTCCATTGTTCATAGGATATATATGAAAAGGATAACTTATAAAATAATCGATTTTTTTTAATTCTGGAGTCTTATTCGGTAATCCAACTTCATAGGCTTGCAAATGTTTATCAAATCCTCTTACTTCAACTGAAAAACTTAAAATGTACACATTTTCATCTTCAATAATAAAGTAATTAATTCTATGTAATTTAATACATTTATCATTAGATGCTAAATAATAGTTAGTTTTATATTTAGTTCCCTTATAATATATTTCTTCAGTACATTTACATTTTTCAAAATCAATATCATCAAATTCATGCATTTGATTTAAATATAATTGTTTGTTCACATCAACCATTTTTGAAACATCAAAATGTAGAATTGGTTCAAATCCATTTTCATGATTCATTAAAAAGTTAGAAAATGTCATTCCTGCCTTAATGGCAATAGAGCGGGAAGGGTTAACTCTAGATGTTATGTTATTAAAGTACATTTTTGCGAATCTATGTTTTCCCTCAAAACGCATACTCCACAAAAATTTAAGAGGACCACATTTTCTAATGGCAGCAGCATAGTGCACCATAAAGTGGTGCTTTGGTTTCAAAGACCCATACAGCTTACAATACATTAAGTGATGTTGCGAAATTAAATGCTCTAAATGACCTAATTCTTCAATTTTAAAGGAAGATTTCGAAATAGCTTGAATAATTTGCAACAAAGTTGTTAAAATTAACCAATGCTCATTATTTTCAGGAATTAAATCTCCAATCATCAGAGATAAAAAATGGACAAAACAAAATATTTCACTAGCTGTCATATTTAAATTAAAATGAAGCCTACTGTTGTCTAAATCACCAGAGTTGTTTCCTATTTCTATTTCTCCAAATTGGAAAAGTGATTTTCTGCTGTTTATATCATGGAGTGAAACAATTTTTTCCTTTATTAAGGCTAGTAGTATGTTACATACATCATACTCGCACACCCCTTCGAAAATATCGTGCATAACATCGAACGCAAAGTTTTCAGTCACCTTGAAACTAGGCAGATTTTCAAACACGCAAGTACTTTTAATTCCGGTTTCTTTAAAGTTGTTGACTCTTAGATCTTCTCTATAATTATTTTCATTTCTTATAAATTCAGAAAATTCCTCTGTATCAGACTTCATTTCTACATTTGTACGTGTACAAGCACGGCAATATCTCTTTGCATTAAATGACTGCACGAAGCCTAGAATGCTATTTAGTGCTAAATTATCCCCTACAACTAATCCCAACACAAAATGAACTTTGAATATTTCTCCATCTGTCACAATATCGATGCCGTCTTCCAGTTCTTTCAGCTGTTGTACCAAGTGAAAAAATGACTTTTCATATCCGACAGACTTTAAGTCTGAGGCTAAAATAAAAGCTGCAGAAAAGATGTACTCGAGCTTTGACAATAGATATTGTGGCATTGTGGGAAAGCTAAAATAACATCCACAGATGGGAGTTTTGTGACTTCCAAGAGGATTGTTTATTTGAAAATCATCCAAATAAAGAATGTACGGAATTATCAAATTAAATTTAAGCATTTTAACTTTGTTTTTGAATAATTCACCACTTGCGAAATTGTACAAAATACTATTATTCAAAAATCTTTTTGTGTTTTTCAAAGTAACTTTTAAAAGATTGGGGATTTGAAACACTGATTTGAATATAAATTTAAGCGGCATTATATTAATAACAGATGCTTTTGGAGCTAAAATGGGATTGCCCTGGACAACTTTTTCAGAAATGGTCTCGCTAATTGAAAAAGATTTTGGTTCTTCATATAAATTTAACTGAAGTAAAATTTTGAGAAGTCTATGTTCAGTTTGAATTTCTTTGAAAGGTTCTTTGCAAAAATTTAAAATACATTTTAAGTCTTCTTGAATTTCATTTTGATTCAGACAACCTTCAATTGCAGCTGAAATCGATAATAGTAGTGAAGAAGTGCGATTTTGTATTTCTAAAACATGATTTCGGGGCATAGAACTTTTTTGATAAAAGCTTAAAGATAAACTTAAGGCTTGTTTCTTCAAATTATTTATGACACTTAAGATATTGTCGTTTTTTGTCTTTGTTGGAACTTCACTTAAAAGAGGGTCTAGAGGCACTTGTTGCAAACTATTCTCTATATTAGAAACTAATATTGGGTTTAAACATTCTGATTTTTCATTTGATTCAGTTACGCGTTTTTCAGCTTTATGTGTTTTTTCCAAATGCATTCGAAATATTCTGAAATTAGTGAAAGTCTGGTTACATCTTTGCTGCTTACATTCAATTTTTAAAAGTTTTGTTGTGAGCAAGTGTTCTCTTTTTAGATGCGCTATTAGCAGACATGGTTTCAGAAATTTTGTGTGGCATTTAAAACAAACATACATATTTTTGCGGTTAATTATTATTTAACTCATTAATTAGTGATGTCACATTGGCGGATTTTAAATCAAATGAGGTATGAATGTCAAAAAAGAATTTTTGGATAAAAAGCCAGACATTATTGCATGCTTCAGGGTATTTCAATGTTAATACCTGGAAAATCTTAAAACATATATCTAAGCTTTCCAGAAACGAGTTCACTTTTATAAGAGTGTGGTTAAAGTATATATAGTAACCCTTAATGTCGATCTCTGAGAATCCTTCAACGATCAAAAATGGCTGCACAGTTAGCCCAACAGAATAGTACCTGTTTATGACTGCTTCAATCTGTCGCTTGTAATCATTGATTGTCATCAAACGCAAGACTAGGCTATCCTGTGCATCTATAATTGTCACCTTTTTATTTCGCTTTCCGGAGTCCGATTTGAAGCGGGACGATGATGGCAATATTGCAGTCAAGAGTATTGTGTAGATGTAGTCCTTTGCATCTGTTAAAGATATATAATTATTTAAGATAATTAGTAATAAATTAAATCTTTACATATATGAAAATAAACATTCGAGTGGACCGGTTTGAAATTCTGTCTTTTACAACAAAAGGGGGCGAGAGTTCGACCTTGCTATTTTGAATTCATCAAATGACCGCTCTAATGTACATGTACTTACCTATATTAGTTGAATTGGATGCGCTTAAGAGAAGCTGCTTACAAAATTCATTATGAATATTATTTTCATAATACTTTGTTATTTTGCCTTTGAAATTTTCCCACTTTGACATCAATAAATGGCCCTTTACGGGGTACAATAATTCGAAGTCAATATTAATCTGAAAAGTTTAAGGTTAAATAAAAATGATAAATAATAATGTATACGAAATTATTACCAATTCTGGAGCCTTGGAGTGCGACAGCTTGGACCAAGACAAAAGAAAATCCCAGCTTTCCATTTGTTGGAGATCTTTTTGGCGCATGTGGAATGTCTTTTTCCATTTTTCCCGTACGTCATTCCAGTCAGCACTATCTCTATTTAATGATGTTTTGTACGCAGCCGCAATCGTTTCATCAACCTCTACAAGATGATCACTCAGCTCGGCAGTTGGAAGTTTGCTGCAATTTGGACTATCAGATGATAATAGCTTACGTCTCTTGCAAGCTTTGTTTTTGTATCTTGCAAACAGCTTTCCACTGGCGTTGTTCCTTCCTTTTCTGGGTATATAATAAAAATCCTGTGAAACGAAAATGATAAAGCCATTAGGGATTTATTCAACAATCATTAGAACCCTTAATTACCTGCATACTACTTTCATGAGGAAAGACCAAACAGATTTCGTTAAATAAATCTTTAAAACTTTGCGGGTTTAGAACAATGTTGTGTCTTATTACTTCCTCAACTATGACATCAACTAGGTCATTTCTATGACTACTAGTAAGCACGTGATGTTGATTTGCTTGCTCCAGAATTGTCTTTCCTTTAGTTGACTCAGTAAGTAATAGTTTTAAGTCCTAGAAAAAAAAATTTTATTAAACCTACGAACGAGAAGGCAAAGGAAACTTCGGGCGTGCCGAAGTTCAATGCACATGCAAATGCTCTTTCAAACTGATATGTTTGAGAGAATGAATGCAGCATAAATATTGAATGCAGATGTAGTTTAAAATCTGATCGGCTGCTTCTATATTTGAGCACGCTGCCACCCAACATAGAAAGATTGGCACTAATACCTATTTTCTGATTAAAAAAAAACGAATTTTGTGATATTCAGCTGCGCTCCAGTTCCAGCAAAATTCATAAATAAAATGCAAGTTTATAAAAATGATAAAATTATAAATTTACCTTATTCAACACTTTTTTTTGAAAGGAACCATTGGTTGAGGAACCGCTTGAAACCGACAGCAGGCAGTTATAAATATTGGACGGTACTGATGGACGTTCATCATCGATTCCAAGCTTTAATAAATAAATTAGAAATTTGGAAAATTGATTAAAGGGTGGTGAGACTTACCTCTGTCTTTTTCCATAAAAACAATTTTTCGCGAAACTCAGCACGCAAGCCTAATGGGGGCACAGCTTCTATTAAATCTTCCTTGGCTAAATACGGCAAGCTCTTAAATGTCACTTGAGCAGCTAAAACAAGCAAAAAATAATTTTAAATTTTTATGTGTAATAAAAGATTACATCGTGCGTGCATATACGTATGTATCCTTATATATGTATATAATATGTATACATACATATGGATACATATCTACATACAGCGTTGCTGCCATTTGCAAGTGGCACATGCAAGTATGTAAATACATATGTATGTATGCACTATGTGGATAATTCACTATTTTATATACACTTATGGTATTTACTTACCCTTCAGAAAATCAAAGACCTCTTCCATATTTATTTTCTTGAGAAAATTTAACAATTCCTCATCGTCGGTGTTGGCGCCTTCCACTTCACTGTCGTTTCTACTCAGTGTCGAAAAGTATTCATTGCCATCTTCATACAGCACTGGTACAAGATCAAGCTGCTCACAAAAAGTTATTTGTTCACTATTATCCATTTTGGCACGCAGTTGGATAATAGAAACGTGTCTGCACGCAAAAGCAACACCAGGACAATTATTTCACTTTCGCTCAAAAATGCATGCGTGACTTATGACGCAGCATCGTTTGGTTTTCGTGAACCGATGTGTATGATTTCCGAACTAATGTTCGTTTTTTTGTATGGCACGGGCGCTTTTAGAACGGTGGCGTTCGTTTGTTGTATTGTAGTGTGACCAGAGTGTGAAACGAAAATTTTACCAATAAATGGAAAATCCATGTTAACTATGCCAAATAAACTAAGCAATGTCTGGTCGTACTCATTACAAAGAAATCAAAAACGCTTGTTTACAATCCGTTCATATTTTGTGAACGTATGTTCCAATTTAAGTAACAAAGGTTATTTTTTATCAGCAAGAGGTGTTTTTCCGTGAACGTCGGGCTTCTTTTGTGACCGTAATCACAAAAATTTTTAAAAAAAAAAAAAATTTTTTTTTTTTTTTTTTTAGTGCAGAGCCTTTGCAGTCTCCATAGCACATTATATAGTGTTTCCTCCGGCTTTATGTGGTAGTTTCCGTTGCTCCAGCCGCTCCCGTTGCTACCTTTAGGTATTCGCTATAGTAGTATACATATCTTAGGGATCAACTTCTGCTCACGCAGGCCCATATAATACAATAATAAAGGACAATTTATCAATTCTCTTAACTATTTAATTTTATTTGAATTAGCCCGCCAATTTCTTAAATAAACAACAGCTGAATTTTTTGCTGTTGCTTGGTCACACTACCCTGTCTGAGCGGCTCAGAATATAATCAAACAATTTCCGCTTCGCAAAAATTTCAAATGACGCAGTACCTAGCTTTATCAATAAAGCCTTCAAGTAATTCAATACTGGCATTTTTGGAATTTGGTTGGCGAAATTTCGTTAACTGTAGGCAGGAAATAACGACTCATTAACAATTTCATTTTATCGATAAGAGCAACATAATCGTCTTTTGTTCCCCTTTTAACCACATCAGAGCATTGTTGTTTCATTATCTCCAAATTATTTTCAAAATTTGCAAATTATTTTCATAATTTGCAATTTATTTTCATAATTTGCAGACGAAAAGAGGCTAGTTTGGAGAAGCGCCAATGAATTCACCGCAGCCATATAGCCATCTCGGAGCAATGCCTTTTTCACATGGCAGACGTCCGGGACGAAAAGATCACTATTGATGCGAATCTGATTATCGGGATCAAATGAAAAGTTACACAGGCATGTTCTCAATTCCACTTCCACTGCAACCTTTCGAGAGTGGAATTGATTCATTTTCTCGCAACACAAAAACGAAAAAGTTTTTCGTTTTGAAAAGTTATGCTTGTTGTTCGGTGGAATGAAAAGTATTTGCCACTCTTACAGTTGCTAGATGTACATAAAGTAAATTCTTCTTAGTTCTGTGATCAATTTAAAAATTGTTAGCGAAATTTAATTAGCATTCAAGTTTTTAATTGATTTATAAAGATTTTTTTGTTTATTGTGTCCAGACTTTGGCTTTATGCAAACGAAACCTAAAAATCTGCCTCTCTCATCTTCGACTGTTCCATTTTCAATCGTTTCGCCGATGATCCTAATCCCTGTCGATGCGTCGGAAACAGCAGAATCATTCTGCAGTTTCCTCAACCCACAAGGAAATACCTCGATTGCTGGTACTCGAAGGTTTGCAAGAGATACCCATCGTCCGCTTGGAAGACGTACTTGCCATCTTGCAAATTACTCAGGGCTGGATTGAAGTATGTATGATGGAATGATTCATCATGTTCATTGCAATACAATACTTCCCGTTCACGGAGTCTTACAAACAAAAAAACGGAAAAAGAGAAATAATTAACAAGTATAATATTCTCCATTCTCCAGTGTTGGGCATTAATCAATTTAATTTTCAATCAATTGATTAATCAACTAATGATTTTAATCAATTTATGCTGTTTGCATAGTTGCATAGTTTGTACAGTAACAATAACAAAGCAACATAAAAAAAAACATCTTACTATTCAATTGTTAGTTTTTAGTCAAATTTTTCAAAAAATTAACAATTTGCGACGCCCCAGGAGGCAGATTAGCTCCACCTGAAGTCACACATCGTCACTATTATTATTATAATTCCCCTAGAACTACTAAGTAACATAAAGCCACATTTATAACTTCGTTAGAATTAGTTTAATAAAATATACAAACACGCGCGCACATTTAAACGCGCGCCATAAATCGATCGCCAACAGCTGTGGATAGGCAGCCAGCTGGTCACACGCGTGATCGTTATCGATATCGCGCACGCTGCCACGATTAGCTGCGAGCGCAGCCACGGGGCGACGCCAGCCGCCTATAAAAGCAAAGGCTCAGCGTGCGGGCACTGGCACTTCACTTAGTCCGCGGCTTTGGTCGAGTCTATCTCAACCAAAGGGATCACTAGTGCTGTTTCCGAATCGGCTCCAGGTGTGCGGTTTCCGAATCTGCATCTGTGCCTGCACGGGATTCCCGGTTGAATGGGACTTGCAACTCCCACCCTGTTGTTTCCCACTGCTTTATGCGCTTGACCAGGTAGGTGTCCCCATAGAGCTCATACAGTTCGTCATTTTTTCGAATGCGGAAATCATCGCCAACTTTTGAAGGTCCATAAATCCTCCGAAGAATCTTTCGTTCAAACACGCCAATCGCAGCTTCATCCGCTGCTGTCATTGTGCATACTTCTGCGCCTTATTTCAGGACTGGGATGATAAGCGACTTAAATAGGGCTTATTTTGTTCTTCTTAAGTCTTTTCTCTTGAGCTCCCTACTTAGCTGTTGCTGTCGCTGGTTATCGTCGTTCCGAGATAGAAATAATCCTCTACAACTTTAAAGTAGTATTCTCCCATTGTAACAGATTGTCCACAATGGAGGATTTTACTCTCAATAAGTCTTCTAGGTGCCTTTTAGTCAATTTATTGCTATTAGTATTTTTAATTAGCTGCACTGATGCAAAATGTGGACTCGCATATGTTAGAGGTAGAAAACATAGAACAAAGTTACAAAATGTGGTTTTTGGTAATGGGATTTTTTTCAGCACACTCAGAAAATAGTGTTTCCTAAAATTTTATGAAACTGGTTTTTATTACCTAAACTTTTATTTCTAGGCAATAATGGCCTTAAAAAAAAGTGACCATCTGCGGCCCAGCGGTTAGTGTGCTGGACTGCTGGGCGGGAGGTCGTGGGTTCGATCCCGCCTCTGAAAATCTAATAATAAAAGTTGTTTCCTTTCTTTAGAAAAATAGCTTTTACACATACGATTACCTTCACCAGCTATTGGCGCCAGCTGTGAAGTAACCAGCCATGAAAAAGCAAATTCTTAATCCCTGCCGTTCGGGTTTGGCGTTAAACTGTAGGTCCTTTTCTCTTGTGCTAAAAACTTAAAGCACACACGCCAATAGATTGAGAGAAGCTCGGCTTGGCCCCGTTGGAGGAACTGTATAGCCAATTTTACATAACATGTAGGTGCGCACTTATATATAAAATGTCGCTGAACCCTAAATTCACTACATAGTCATTAGAAAGAAAACGAGAAAGGCAAAGCTAACTTCGTCTGTACCGAAGTTTTGATACACTTGAAATAGCTTGTCTCAACGGTTAGCGACTTCGACCAAACTTCGCAGATCAGCTTAAAAACATTATATTTTACCCATGACCGTGTTTGAGAGCAGTAATATTGAGAATAAAACAGTTTTTCTTACTAAAATCCATTTTCCGAACGAACATTTGTATGGCAGCTACAAGAAGTAGTCATCCAATCCGGTCGGTTCCGACATATTAGCAGCGTGCAGTAAAAAGAAGACTCTGTGCAAAGTTTCAGCTCGATAGCTCCAAAACTGAGGGACTAGTTCGCGTAGAAACAGACAGACGGACAGACGGACGGACAAAGCTTAATCGACTCAGCTCGTCATGCTGATCAAGAATATATATACTTTATGTGGTCGGAGATGATTCCTTCTATGCGTTGCACACTTCTGGGCAAAATTATAATACATTTTTCAAGTGTATAAATATCCTATAGTCTGTTAAGCATTCACAAATAAAAAAAAAATTTGTTTCATGAATAACTTCGGTGTTTTCGATCGGATCATGTTGCGCTGTTCAGAACAGATAAATATACGGCCAAACATAAAATATGCTAAGCCACTATGTTGTAACTTTAAACCTTTATACTCTTTTCCACACCACCATAGAGGTAGAGTATATGGCGCGTTATTATTATCGTGGTGTCCCCAAGAAGCATAATCCACACTGAAATTTCAAAGTTAAATGGAGATTGGAATATGAAAATGGCTATTTTAGGAGATTTGAGATGGAAGTGAAAATGTAATATAATTTGAAGTGCAAACAAACTATGTGCGTGGATGGGCTGCATTTTCATCAGCCCATATAAAGAGAGTTGAAATGGCCAACTGCATCGACTTCATTGCGGTTTTTGATTCACAAGAACGAAATTTCCGGAGCGGTGAAAATATTTGCCCTTGAAGCTAGGTACTGAGACACTCGAAATTTTTGCGCTGAGCCCTTCTAATTACATAGCTCAGGAAATCCGTTCGCGAAAATTGTCAGAGCGCATTTCCTGAGTGAGTACTGAGACACTCGAAATTCGCTTCAACAATAAACATGAACCTGCCAACTCGTTTTCTTGAAAACAGCTGATAAATTGTCGAAGGGGGTCATGAAATTATGAAACTTGTTTGATAATTGTCAGAGGTACCTACGAAAATTGAGCACGCAATGAAAAAAGTTAAAGCAAAGGAGACTAAATAAACAAAGCTACAATTATTTGGAGAGCTGCGAGTTGGACAAACATGTGGAGCTGATCAAAGTGGACATGTCGCAACCATTTGAATGGAATCTGGCCAATAAAATCATTTTGATAGGGCAGCTCTGGCCGCTGCATCACTTGTGGCTGCGAATCTTTTTCGGTATGCTCCCCCGTTGATGTGGTTGGTATGCCAATCGCCCAATGTGTGCAAACCACCCGAGTCCAAACCTCCGTAGCCTTCACAGCCCACGGCCAAACAGACCAGAGCCTTTGCAGTCTCCATAGCACATTATATAGTGTTTCCTCCGGCTTTATGTGGTAGTTTCCGTTGCTCCAGCCGCTCCCGTTGCTACCTTTAGGTATTCGCTATAGTAGTATACATATCTTAGGGATCAATTTCTGCTCACGCAGGCCAATATAATACAATAATGAAGGACAATTTATCAATTCTCTTAACTATTTAATTTTATTTGAATTAGCTCGCCAATTTCTTAAATAAACAACAGCTGAATTTTTTGCTGTTGCTTGGTCACACTACATTGTCTGAGCGGCTCAGAATATTATCAAACAATTTCCGCTCCGCAAAAATTTCAAATGTCTCAGTACCTAGCTTGATCAATGAAGCCTTCAAGTAATTCAATACTGGCATTTTTGAATTTTGTTGGCGAAATTTCGTTAACTGTATCGATAAGAGCAACATAATCGTCTTTTGTTCCCCTTTTAACCACATCAGAGCATTTTTGTTTGATTATCTCCAAATTATTTTCAAAATTTGCAAATTATTTTCAATTTATTTTCATAATTTGCAGTCGAAAAGAGGCTAGTTTGGAGGAGCGCCAATGAATTCACCGCAGCCACTGTAGGCAGGAAATAACGACTCATTAACAATTTCATTTTATCGATAAGAGCAACATAATCGTCTTTTGTTCCCCTTTTAACCACATCAGAGCATTTTTGTTTGAATATCTCCAAATTATTTTCAAAATTTGCAAATTATTTTCAATTTATTTTCATAATTTGCTATTTTCTAATTCAAATTATTTTCATAATTTGCAGTCGAAAAGAGGCTAGTTTGGAGGAGCGCCAATGAATTCACCGCAGCCACTGTAGGCAGGAAATAACGACTCATTAACAATTTCATTTTATCGATAAGAGCAACATAATCGTCTTTTGTTCCCCTTTTAACCACATCAGAGCATTTTTGTTTGATTATCTCCAAATTATTTTCAAAATTTGCAAATTATTTTCAATTTATTTTCATAATTTGCAAATTATTTTCATAATTTGCAGTCGAAAAGAGGCTAGTTTGGAGGAGCGCCAATGAATTCACCGCAGCCACTGTAGGCAGGAAATAACGACTCATTAACAATTTCATTTTATCGATAAGAGCAACATAATCGTCTTTTGTTCCCCTTTTAACCACATCAGAGCATTTTTGTTTGATTATCTCCAAATTATTTTCAAAATTTGCAAATTATTTTCAATTTATTTTCATAATTTGCAAATTATTTTCATAATTTGCAGTCGAAAAGAGGCTAGTTTGGAGGAGCGCCAATGAATTCACCGCAGCCACTGTAGGCAGGAAATAACGACTCATTAACAATTTCATTTTATCGATAAGAGCAACATAATCGTCTTTTGTTCCCCTTTTAACCACATCAGAGCATTTTTGTTTGATTATCTCCAAATTATTTTCAAAATTTGCAAATTATTTTCAATTTATTTTCATAATTTGCAAATTATTTTCATAATTTCCAAATTATTTTCATAATTTGCAGTCGAAAAGAGGCTAGTTTGGAGGAGCGCCAATGAATTCACCGCAGCCACTGTAGGCAGGAAATAACGACTCATTAACAATTTCATTTTATCGATAAGAGCAACATAATCGTCTTTTGTTCCCCTTTTAACCACATCAGAGCATTTTTGTTTGATTATCTCCAAATTATTTTCAAAATTTGCAAATTATTTTCAATTTATTTTCATAATTTTCAAATTATTTTCATAATTTGCAGTCGAAAAGAGGCTAGTTTGGAGGAGCGCCAATGAATTCACCGCAGCCACTGTAGGCAGGAAATAACGACTCATTAACAATTTCATTTTATCGATAAGAGCAACATAATCGTCTTTTGTTCCCCTTTTAACCACATCAGAGCATTTTTGTTTGATTATCTCCAAATTATTTTCAAAATTTGCAAATTATTTTCAATTATTTTTAATTTGCAAATTTTTTCATAATTTTCAAATTATTTTCATAATTTGCAGTCGAAAAGAGGCTAGTTTGGAGGAGCGCCAATGAATTCACCGCAGCCACTGTAGGCAGGAAATAACGACTCATTAACAATTTCATTTTATCGATAAGAGCAACATAATCGTCTTTTGTTCCCCTTTTAACCACATCAGAGCATTTTTGTTTGATTATCTCCAAATTATTTTCAAAATTTGCAAATTATTTTCAATTATTTATTGTATTTCATAATTTCCAAATTATTTTCATAATTTGCAGTCGAAAAGAGGCTAGTTTGGAGGAGCGCCAATGAATTCACCGCAGCCACTGTAGGCAGGAAATAACGACTCATTAACAATTTCATTTTATCGATAAGAGCAACATAATCGTCTTTTGTTCCCCTTTTAACCACATCAGAGCATTTTTGTTTGTATATCTCCAAATTATTTTCAAAATTTGCAAATTATTTTCAATTTATTTTCTATTGTTATTTTCATAATTTCAAATTATTTTCATAATTTGCAGTCGAAAAGAGGCTAGTTTGGAGGAGCGCCAATGAATTCACCGCAGCCACTGTAGGCAGGAAATAACGACTCATTAACAATTTCATTTTATCGATAAGAGCAACATAATCGTCTTTTGTTCCCCTTTTAACCACATCAGAGCATTTTTGTTTGATTATCTCCAAATTATTTTCAAAATTTGCAAATTATTTTCAATTTATTTTCATAATTTGCAAATTATTTTCATAATTTGCAGTCGAAAAGAGGCTAGTTTGGAGGAGCGCCAATGAATTCACCGCAGCCACTGTAGGCAGGAAATAACGACTCATTAACAATTTCATTTTATCGATAAGAGCAACATAATCGTCTTTTGTTCCCCTTTTAACCACATCAGAGCATTTTTGTTTGATTATCTCCAAATTATTTTCAAAATTTGCAAATTATTTTCAATTTATTTTCTAATTTAAATTATTTTCATAATTTCCAAATTATTTTCATAATTTGCAGTCGAAAAGAGGCTAGTTTGGAGGAGCGCCAATGAATTCACCGCACCCACTGTAGGCAGGAAATAACGACTCATTAACAATTTCATTTTATCGATAAGAGCAACATAATCGTCTTTTGTTCCCCTTTTAACCACATCAGAGCATTTTTGTTTGATTATCTCCAAATTATTTTCAAAATTTGCAAATTATTTTCAATTTATTTTCATAATTTATCAAATTATTTTCATAATTTGCAGTCGAAAAGAGGCTAGTTTGGAGGAGCGCCAATGAATTCACCGCACCCACTGTAGGCAGGAAATAACGACTCATTAACAATTTCATTTTATCGATAAGAGCAACATAATCGTCTTTTGTTCCCCTTTTAACCACATCAGAGCATTTTTGTTTGATTATCTCCAAATTATTTTCAAAATTTGCAAATTATTTTCAATTTATTTTCATAATTTGCAGTCGAAAAGAGGCTAGTTTGGAGGAGCGCCAATGAATTCACCGCACCCACTGTAGGCAGGAAATAACGACTCATTAACAATTTCATTTTATCGATAAGAGCAACATAATCGTCTTTTGTTCCCCTTTTAACCACATCAGAGCATTTTTTTGTTTGAAATTATCTCCAAATTATTTTCAAAATTTGCAAATTATTTTCAATTTATTTTCATAATTTGCAAATTATTTTCATAATTTGCAGTCGAAAAGAGGCTAGTTTGGAGGAGCGCCAATGAATTCACCGCAGCCACTGTAGGCAGGAAATAACGACTCATTAACAATTTCATTTTATCGATAAGAGCAACATAATCGTCTTTTGTTCCCCTTTTAACCACATCAGAGCATTTTTGTTTGATTATCTCCAAATTATTTTCAAAATTTGCAAATTATTTTCAATTTATTTTATTTTTTAATTTCCAAATTATTTTCATAATTTGCAGTCGAAAAAGAGGCTAGTTTGGAGGAGCGCCAATGAATTCACCGCAGCCACTGTAGGCAGGAAATAACGACTCATTAACAATTTCATTTGATCGATAAGAGCAACATAATCGTCTTTTGTTCCCCTTTTAACCACATCAGAGCATTTTTGTTTGTATATCTCCAAATTATTTTCAAAATTTGCAAATTATTTTCAATTTATTTTCATAATTTGCAAAATATTTTCATAAATCGAAAAGAATTTTTAAGCTAGTTTGGAGGAGCGCCAATGAATTAAACGCAGCCACTGTAGGCAGGAAATTACGACTCATTAACAATTTCATTTGATCGATAAGAGCAAC